>QOCX01006749.1:0-10958 GCA_005959815.1 Sarcophaga bullata
AGAATCCCCCAGATGATCTCGAAATTTCAATACCAAATTTATGCCTACACACTTACAGACAGACATCACATACACTAAGTTTAGCTTTGCATACTCGCCACTCGTTGGAATAATCAATTTTCCCAAACGATCATTAACATAATTTATAAACATTTTTGTTTTTTTTTTCTTGTTTTTTTTTTACTCCTGCTAATGTTGTTGCTGTTGTTGGTGTTATTATTTATTTGTTGTTTCAGTGTTTTCGCTGGTAGGAATAAAGAAACAAGAAAACGCAAAGAGAAAAAAATGGGCCCCAACTGAACTGGTAACCTAAATATTTCTGCGATGTAAGTTTATTACACAGACAAGCTCCACCTACTACTGATACAGCGCCAGAATTACCACAAAAAAAAACGAAAAAATATAAAAATATACAAAAGAAGGCTAAGGAAAAGAGCAACCACAAACTAGGAAAATTGATGCACAATAGGAGAGATGGAAGCGAAACAGAGCTGCTGTTGCTGTACTCATGACTAATGATGATGATGATGATGATGGATAACTGATGATGAATGATGAAGTCACACAATTTTATGCATGCAGTTATCGATGGATATGGGATACATTGCATCGTATCGTATATGCGTTTTAATGAATGTTTACTGTTGTATCCCATGGATGCAGGGGCAAAATCATTGCATGTAAAATGCAACCGTATATTCGTTGTTGTTGTTGTTGTTGTTGTTGCTGTTGCTTGGTATGCCACAAAGTTATACACCACGTTGTGCCAGAAAAATGTGCGGTTTTTGTCTTCCTTTTTTTTTGTATTTTTGTTTCTTCTCTTACTCCTCTTTGTAATGCCTACCGTAATAGTTATTAACGTCTGGATGTATGTGCGATGCAATGAGTAAAAAACACATGCAGGCCCAAAAGCACACGACATTCAATAATTACAAACAAAGAAACAAACAAACACGATGATTATGATAACGATGATAGTGTACTGTTACCTGTTTCTGCTGTTGATGGTGCTAGTGATATTGATGATGATTAAAGTTGGTGTTGCAGTCACATACAAAATACTTGAGGAATTTATGCATGATCAGCATAGTTTTTCCTTTTTTTTTTTTTTTTTTTTTTGCAAACTCAAGTCAAACAAGTTAAAGGAGCAAGTCCGCATGTAAAAGGAGCAGTACATAGTTATACAGGGTGTTGAAAAACGAAAACTAAATTGAAAATATTTGATGAGGCATAATATACCGCACAGGTGTAAAAAAACATAACAGTGCTGTATTCTGTCACTCACTTGGTTACCTTTAAAGAATTTTGCACTTGGTTGAGCACTGGTTCCCATAGTATAATATTATACAGCTCGTAGCGTTTCATTAAGCCAACACACTTTAATGAATTCTATTTACCAATGGATACTAACTAAGAGCCTTTAGCCATCTTGCGGGCATCTAACCGATGAGTTTTGCATTTCTAAATAAGCCAGGATTTGACTTTTGATGCAACAGGGATTTTCTCAAGACATTTGGTGACGATAGCAGAGACAGTTCTTGTCTCACTAATTCCTCCATACATTCACTGTGAATGTGGCTGCAAGATACATGTCTATACCAGGATTTGAATATACCAGGATTTGTCTTTGTATTTAATAAAGATTTTCTTTTCATAGAAAGAAAAGGAAGTCATTTTAGTTTTCATTAACCCTTTACTTAAATTTATGGATTAATGGAAAATACCCAACTTCAATAAGCCGTATATTATCCCCTCTTACAATCTACTCTACGAATTGCTTTACAATGCATTGCATGATTAAGGGCCATCCATCCTCGGCATGTTGGTCACAGTAAAAAAAAAGAACATTCGGGTATCAAAACGTAACGAAATAATTATCATGTGTTTGTAATTCTATAGTTGAACAGAATTTTTGCAAAACTCATGCTTTAAATCCACATTTTTTTTTTCGTTGTGCAATTAATGAAGCCACCCTGTAAAAATTTGTAATTTAAGTAAGCATTGTGCATCGTTAGCCAAAGAACTGCATTCACTCAATGCAATTTTCGCCTTCGCACATATTAAATTCACTTTAGAAAACAAAGCCAAATCCAAAGCCAAAGAAAAGAAACAGGGGGCTATTGCGGCTAAATAATGAAAAGTTACTCCCATTATTTGCTTCTGGGCGCTCTAAATATTGTGGGCGCTGTAGAAAACTATTTGCAGTACTGGTGGTGAATTGTTTTCTATTTGGCATTGTGTATTGTTTTAAGCAAATATTATTCAAACTCGTACTCGTACTTGTACTCGTACTCGCTTGTTTAGTAAGCCGCATGCATGCAATTCTCCAACACAATGCCTTTAAGGAGTAATGAAGTAGTTGCAATATTACAACAAGTACAATATAGGCAAACTATAGTATGTATGCATACAATAGGAATATTTTATACTTTAATATGCACTTGCATACAGAACGGAAGCAATGAAAGACGGGCCAGTATTTAGGAGAAAGGGTTATTTCATAGAAAAAATGGATTTCGTAAAACCAATAAATAAAAAATTTCCATAGACTTGCAATATCTGTTTAATGAACTGCAACAGTTGAACATATTCATGTGATGCATGAATTGATTACTGTGCGCTATGTTTAGTAAGATAGGTTAGGATATATTAGAGCTAAATTTCGATTACAAATTACAGTAAATTTTGGACAATAAAGCGCATTTCTTGAATATATTTTTGGAAAATTGTAAAGAAGCTTGTAGAACATTAGAAGACAAATTAAAAAATATTCTTGACATGCCCCTCACGGAAAACCGAACAAAACTTGCAATCTTTGAATTTTATTATCAAAATATGTGCTGTGTGAGGAATATTTTCCTAGGTCCCGAACAACATTGATGAATTTAGTGTGAAGACCAGTTCAAAAGCGACGAATGCAACTAGAAGGAAGTACTATTCAGTGCAGTGTGTGATCCAACACAGAGTAGAACATAATACCATGTAATGATTACTAAGTTCTTTTTCTTTTTTTTCAAAATTATAATTGGACTTAGTACACTCATGATGTCAATAAATCCATACCACACGCCACCCGGCATATTGACAGTTGAGTTGGTCAATCTTAATGCTTTGGAGTATTTTACGGCCGACAAGAGCAAGAGATTTGTCCCTATTTTGTATATGAATAGATAAGTCGTTCCCATAAAAGTACAAAATAACCACAATTGCAGTCTTGAAGGGTAACTGATTTATAGATCAAAGCGTCTGGTAGGAATCGAATCACTAGTTTTGCGGAGCATCAAACTAAATAGTCTTTAAAAATAAAAACCTTTATATTGTTTTTAAAGTCGTATTTTAGTACAACGACCAGACGATCTATTATAATGCCCTCTATTTAGAGGGTTCCGTTGTAATGTCGCTCCCAACTCTGTTGCCTCCTCAGAATAGTATTCGGTGTCAGGGAAATACAATTTCCTGCTAAGTACTTGATAAGCATCCTTGAACCACAGATGCGAAGTATGTATTTTGTCTCTCGGAATCTGTATACTGCGTTCGAAGTGATTTCTACTGTGAACAAGTGTTTTTTGAGTCTGCAATAATCTGCAAGAACAAATGAAGGAATGAATTGTTGCTTAGGCCTGAGTTTGTAGAAAAAAAGTTAAACACACAAGAATGGGTAAACAGTTTGAGGCAGTCGATTTGATTTTTGTTCACCAAACTTACATGGTTGTTTAAGAGTGTAGAAATGAAACAAGAAAAGTTTTAGATCTTTGTTAAATTAATATTGAACATGTAAAGCTAGTTTTACCTAGCAAAAGTTTACATTGCCTCAAATCCGTCTGACTGGAGTATAATTGTTGGCAATATTAATCTTTCCCAGGTCAGACATCAAAACAAACATGCGACCAAAAAAGTCGACTTTAAACTATAAGTCCGACCAATCATGTATAAAATAAAGGCATAGGATATAAGGGACGGGAGAAGCTAGATCTTAATCCTGACTGATGATGACATTTATGTCATCGCCTTACAAAACTCTTCTTTCAGTGAGGTTACTTAAATGTCAATAAATTCTCAAAAAAAAAAAAGACAATAGTTAGTTAAGAAGTTATTTTTTCCCCTAGACAATATTTCAAATACCTTACCTAGTATGTCGTGTGGCAGCCATTTAAAGAATTTGAAATTTTATTTGGAGCAACACTCGGCAGCTAACAGCACACCACCACGTCTATAGATCATTATTAAAATACTGCAAAAAAAAAGTAGTCCGGCTTATCAAGATCTTTTGGTTGGTCTTTAATACACTTAGAGTAACTCTTTTACAAACAGTTTCTCCTTAATATTTAAGGTACAACATATGGTCTCAATACAAGAGAGTCAAAATATAAGAAAAAAACAAGATAATAAAATTTGAATACTGCATGCCTTTAGGGCCTAAAGGAAACACATAATTTACTTGTAACTATTAAAACAAATACTCGTACACCATACAGACAGACGGCATGGCATTTAGACAGACGGACGAACAGTGTAGAGTTCTATTAAGTTCTATAGTATGTGGAAATATGGACAATATTTGTCACTGTAAGTTTTTTAGTTTGGAGATACGAAAAACTCTGTATGGGGGAGTTGTGTTATTCTATTCGTACTGTAATTAAGTGTTCAATTGTTAATGAGAGCGCCTGTGTGTTATTTTGTGAACATGACAACTGAAATGCAAACAATTACAAATAATGACTAAAGGAATTAATGAATAATTGAAATCAGTCAAGGAGTGAATGAATATTGATCAAGTTAACGATTTAGATTTTGGGTTTCAATTTATTCAAATCAAAAATTTAATGAAATGAGATTTTAAACGAATTAAACAAAGCATACATAGGTGGTAATAAAATTAAAAATTCTATTTTTATTTCGTTATGTGCGACAACAATTTTCTACCACATGCCATAGTCATGAATAATGAATCAGAAATCAAAATTAAAAAAATTGCATCAAATACTCTCAATAGAGAGATATTTGCGATAAAACTTTAGTCAGAAAGATATTTTTTAGGTTAGGTTAGGTCGATGTGATAGCTTTGATTACCAAAGCACACTTGAGTACGCATAGCACTAAGCGCAGTTCCTGTACAGACCGAATTTCATCAAACTCATCGAGAAAATTGATCAGCATAAATGCTTTAAGAATACAGAAGTTGAAAAGTTTCCTATTCAAAGAGTCGAGAATTAAAACGTTGTTTTATAAAGTATAACAAACTTAATTTAGTCGTAACAATCCTTTAGTCCTAGCCTTATTATGACCTAGCCTCTCACACCATCCATTTTGTGGGCGTCAATTTTATCCACAAGTGGCTTGATCTACAGTTTAAAGTTGACTCCGCGCAATAGATTTTTTGAAAAATCTTTCATGGCAATTTTATTCATTCTCAGAGTTTTTGCCAGAAGACTGCTGAGAGAGAGATGCAAAAAGAATTTTTTTTCATATTTCGTTTTATTCGAGATGCCTGAACCACGGGCCCGCGTTTAATTAGCCAGTACACTACGTACTAGACTATGACGACTTTATAACTGTTTACCAGGATGATGATTTGGATCTCCTTGACGATGGCTTTGTCCTACAAGTCTATCTAAGCACACTGGAATAAAAAATAGAATACTATGCGGAGATTTTGTACTGCCGTAATAGTATATTAATCAAGATTTGAAAATGATGAAACGGTAAATATTTTCCTCGAAATATTTAAAATATTTAGAAACTATGATTGACGATTGAGCTGACTTCAAGAAAAATTTGATTAAAGAAAATGAAACAAAGCAAAAAATGTATTCCTTGAACAAATTGTATTAAAAAGGGACTATTCGCCTTAATTTCCGCCGACTCTTCAATTTTCTTTTGGACCAGGTCATTCAACCATTTGATTTCTAATAATCCATGCAAATACGGATTCAACAAAACCCAGATCACATACATACATAATTGGCAATTACAACCCTTCCGTCAGGATTACGGCCTAGCTTCTCACTCCACTTATGTTGTGTGTGTTAATTTTAAACATAAGTGACGGGACCTACAGTTGAGAAGCTTTTCATGGCAATTTTATTTACTCTCTTCTGCCAGAGTTTCTCTGCCAGAAATCTGCTGAGAGGAAGCCGCCGAAGAAATATTTTTTTATATTTCGTTTTTGATGTCTGACCGAAGATTCGAACCCTGGCCTTTCGTTTAATAAGCCAACACACTACTACTAAACTACGTAACCCTGATCAATTTCATAAATTTCTTATTCCACTGTACACAACAGATTTTGAAGGTCACCACGTCAACTTAACGGTATAGACATTTTAAACTTCTCTATACATTTACAAATGCAAAGAGTCTATGCAAACTTTGTATAACTTTTCAAATAATTTATCGCCATAATAAGCTTATGCTGTATGGGAATTTGTTGAAAAACGATTTCTATAATTGCATGTGAAACCAATTCACCTTTTCCATAACCCAGCGTATATAATATGCCCAATAACTACAACAACAATAATAACAACAACAACAGAATAGAAAAACGAAAAATTAATCTTTATTGTTAAATGCGACTCGAATACATTTGAGCTGCACAAACGGGGTAGAAGTATAGTGGATTGGATGACAAGGCATGCCGCATGTAAAAACAAAAAAGAGAAAAAAAAAATATAGAAAAACAACGAAACAAATGTGTTCAAATGAGAGAAAGTTCGACAGTCATAAATGTCAAATACATGATGAACTTTACAAATGAAAGAAAAAAAAAATTGTAATTCATGAATATATTTTATAACCACTTACCGAGCAGCCACAAAGTCATCATTAAATCAATTGAATTCTTTTAGACTCAATGTACAACGTTGCACAATGTACACTATTTGTTGCAGTATCGTTAGTTGTATGCCAAATACATACATACATAATGCACATACCATACATGCATACATGTACAATGCCTCACTCACTATTGTATTGTGGTATGCAAAAGTCATTATTTTCAGCCCGCATAAAGATCATCATTGGTATTGGCAAACTTTTATTATTCATACTACTACTGGGAGCATAAAAGAGTTAATAAAGATTTTGTACAGATGACTCTCAAACAATTCTAAGGTTTTACTAACAACTCGTACCACCGTAGGATAATACAGAGCAAGCAGATGTATGTAGAGGCAGTGGTCATGTTAACAACATACCAATAGATTCGTGCAACAATTTTCAAGTCAATTACCTGAAGTTATTGTACAACAAACATTAATAGAACAGGCGGCCAGTAAAATATAATCGATCAAGACCGACTTTATCAGTGCACTCTTTGGTCTGTACTCAATGAGATTACACGTGAACCAAAGAAATCCAATCCTGTCACATGTCATAAGAGAAGATTTTCCTAAACTTATAATTTGTAAATTATTTTATTTAAGGATTATAAAACAACAAAATAAAATTCAATGATCATGACACGAAGTCGACGTAGTCACGCGAGGCAGTGTTTCAATCTCCAGTATCCGATCTCCACTATAGATCCATGTTCTGCTTCAGCGTACAAATAATCATCCGCTATTTTTCAAATAAAAATTGCAAACGAAACATTTTGGGCATACCTCTAAGCTTTATCTGTCCCTATGGTTAGCAAAATAAAATCAAATCGAAATTGTTTATTCAGAAAGCCCTCAGGTATACCTTCAAAACATCACTATTACACCCAATACAACAATGTCCATGATGGTAACCCTATCAATCTAGAACCTTTTACAGTTCATCAGTTCACCTAGAAAAATGTAATTCAGGGCCAGTTAAAGTCATTTGTGTCCTTAAAGAAACGAAGACGAATAACGACAAGAAGACCTAAGGCTTAAGGCCGCATGCACGAGTACGCAGAAGAGGATCATGACAAAATGTTACGTCTGATGTATTCTGTCACATGCCTCGCTCCTCAAGCTCAGCAAAAAAGGAATAAAAAGAAAAAGAAATGCATGCAGCAGCCCCTTAATATGGTATTTTTTTCTTTCCCCAACTCTCCACAATCCTTATGTCGTTTGGCACAGACATTGCACTGCGTTAGTAGGGACCATCCTCTGAGAGACGTCCACATCTCTGAATATTTTTTTTGCATAATTAAGTAAATAAAGATCTACTGTTGCTTTATCCTCATGGTCTCTTTGGGATCATTTTGCAAGAAAAAAATTAATATTTGGAGAAATATAAGTACATACAGTACATAAATATAAGTACAGTAAGTACAGTCTTTCAGAAATCTTAAAAATCTAAATTTTGCTCAGTTCTCTCCAGTGCTAGGCTAACATGAACAATCTTGACGTCTTCGTCGTACTTCAGGGTCTAGTCATAACAGACCTAAACTATTCTCCTGGGCAAAATGTCTTGCTAATAAAAACATTTGTGTATGTGTCTCTAACGTATTATGAAATGGCCAAAGTTCTCATCAACTGTCTTGTTTCAACCATAAAAGATCGCCACCGATGCGCCTTATGAAGACAAAAATGAATGTATCTCCTTGAATTTAAACTCCTTGCGCTACAAAAATAAAATTCGAAACATATGCGCAACACTATATTCGAAAGCCACCACCCTGTTCCTTTTTCACTAGTTTCAGCATCATTTCTACTATATTTTAGTGTGCTTAAAAAAAGTAAATAAAAGCTTAACAAAAAAGAGTAACCAAACAGATTAAACTCCCAGAATCGTGCATGAATGCAGTTTAGCAACAAATGCATGCTACAATGTTGTAACACACCACAGTGTGTTACACTACATGGATGTCGGCAATATATTGCCATGTGGATGTTAGAAAAGAAGATTTATAGTCATACTTTTACTAACTAAAGGAAGTAGATTCTTTTAAAGCACTCTTGTTATCTATTATCAGCAGAACCTAATTCAAAAGAAATTAATGATAGAAAGTATCGTACAGTAGCGTTCTAAGAATTAAAAATAAGATGGTACTAAGTATGTGGGTACAAACTAAGTTGGATTGGTATGCATAGTGTTAATAGGAAATCAGTTATATGAAAGTAAGTATGATTGGCGATTTTTGCAATCCTTTATTTTCTTACTTTTAAACTTCCTATACAGCAGTACAAATGTTTGTTGTTGCAATCTTACATGCAATTTTATATATAACGAAGAAGAAGAAGAGAACAGAAAGAAGACTTCTCTCTCTTGAAAGTAGACTAAAACCTCGCCACATTCCAGTACACCCACTAATCTTTACCAAACAGCTCATCATATAACCAGCATCAACATTTTAACACGCTTTGCAACGTATGTGAAGAAGAAGATTCAGGAAAAATGTTTAATTAGGTGGATGGGAAAAAAACATTTTTGGAATTCCTGTACCTGATCGTTTAATACAATTACAATATTGTGTGTGTATATCGATAAATTTATAAATATTCAGAGTTTCATATTAACCACAACAAACGTGTGTATGTGTGTTTATTTTCGCATATTGATACCATCCAAACCCTGTTTGTCAAAGTTAAACAAATCATTGAAAGCCTCTTCTCTCTAAATCAGATCATAGCTCACTTATCTCTGTTGGATAGAGAGAGTTGTCTCTGGACAATCACTTTATACCGATATGCCTGGTATATAGGGGGTGTAAGCAATTAAAAGAACGATTGTGGCGCAATATTTTATGTTCTTATTTAAGAAACCGAAACCAACTTATATGAATAGTTTATACGACACTTAAACAAAATGCTGTTTTCAGAGATAATCACGATATTCAGTTCATGAATATATTTGCCCACTAGGAATAGACACACTGCGTACGTACGTTTTTACATCTCTTTCTACTGCATCTGTCTCATACGGGCTAAACAGCAAATACTATCGAGTGCCTCTGGGCGAATTTCGGTTGTTCGAGGATGCTAACGGTATTTTACTTGACACCACACTACAGAGAAAACTTCAAAGCGTACCCTACGCTTAAAAAGTATTGAGAAAATGCATACAGTTCTTCAATCGATATGGCTCACGGGGATAATTATCGGCAGATAATTAGCTCACAAAACAACGACAGACTGGTCTGCTTTATACCAAATCATTTTAAGACTTAAATTTGAAGTTGCCGTAGTCTAGTAGGTAGTCTGCTGACTTATTAGACGTAAGGCCACAGTTCAAACCCCAGGTTAGACATCGAAACGAAAATAAGAAAAAATATTTCTTCGGCGACTTTCTCTCAGCAGATTTCTGGCAAAAACTCTGAGGATATAAAAAGAAAATACATTTAAAATTCTCAAGAAAAGTCGTATCGCTTTTAGTCGAGTTTAAATGCTCAGGTTCGAGTCCAGCTTGTGAGTATAAAACTTAACACACGTATAACATAAGTATATTTAGAAGGCGCTAGTTCGTAATCCTTTTGACTAAAAAGGGGTTTACTTTGGCTTTCAATTTAGTCTTTTGAGAGGGCGTTTAATTTGAACTCCACTATGCTTTTGGAATCTTGAACATAAAAGGCTCCATGGAAAACGTAGACTAGCGTCTATTGCAATGAGTAGCAGACATGACCAATCAATTTTCGGCCTCCTGTTGCAATAACAAGCTAATATTCTCTTCAATCTCATTTAAAATGTTTAAAACCAAAAAAAAAGACTTTATTTTAGAGCAGGATACTAAAACTTATTTTAATAAATATTGAGTAATTAAAAAAAAAATAATTTTGATAAGAAATAAATAAACAGACTGAAAAGATGTGTAAAATGGGAATAGATTTGTCTTGAAATAAAGATTAATTTTTAATTACAAAATAATTGAAATAGAAACTAAAAGTCTTGTTTTGCCTAGGCGGTACATAAAAGACACCGCAGTCTACTATTAAGTGAATAGTTTATTAAGGATCAATTAAAAATGAACTTCATTAACATTTTTTATTATTCACAAGTAACTTAAGAAATTGAAGAACAAACAAATCATAAATCCAGAAATCTCAT
>QOCX01006750.1:0-10954 GCA_005959815.1 Sarcophaga bullata
TCCTATGTACGACTCCCCACCCTCATCCCCTCACCCTTTCTCTTTTGATTGTGTACTTTATGTACATGTATGTATGTATGTGTGCGTGTATGTGTATGAGTGTTTACTTTATTTAGTTTATATTCTTGTTTGTTAACTTTATTTGTTTGTTCATTCAGTTGTGTTTGTTTCTCTCTATGAGTTTGTCTATTTATAAGTGTTTATTTAAGTGTGTGGATGTGTGTGTGTATGTGTGCGTATATGTTTGTATTTGTGTCTATTTGTTTGTTGATTTAACAAATATTATGGTCATTAAGTAAATTGCTTGCTATACACAAACACATATACTCACACTCCACGCAATACAATCATACATCAGCAATGGCCACATATCAACACCAACACCAACACCAACAACAGACCAACACCAGCACCCGTTAATACTAATTTGTTCACTTGTTGTTCAGTTGAGTTTGTTTTGCTTTTTTTTTTGTTCTCTTTTTGAACAACAGGGGCACCCCATTAAAATCGAACAATAGCTTGAAATTCAAGGATATTTTTGTTCAAAACATTTAATTTGTTATTCTACTGTAGCCATACAATAAAAAGGACGAGAAGAAAAAAAATAATTTATGAACATAGAAAAATAAAGAAATTGTTTGTCACAAAAGAAATTAAATTATGAGCGAATTTTTTTTTCAACTTTTTTTGGCTTTCAACTCGTTGTCCTTCGGAAAGAGTTTAACGGGGGATACGTGTTTGGATCAGTTTATAATCAAGTAATGAAGGGTGTTTCTGTTCTTTTTTTTTATCAATTGCTGTCAAACCAACTGAATTTTTCAACCGAAAGTCGTTTGAATTGGTGTATGTTGCAATATAGTGAGCTGGAACGCGCGAAAAGAAAAAAATTCTTTCAAATAAAAACAATTCTTTCGACATTGTGGATAGGAATGCAATGCCAGCTTAAGTCTGGAAATTATAGAATATCACAAACCATTGAACTATGAATATTAATCTTCTTTTTCTAAGAGCTTAGAGCCTTAAATCATAGTCCTGGCCTTTCTGATAATATTTCGTTCTATCATTTCATCTCAAAAAATTTTTCTCCAATCATCTACTCTAGTCTTAAGTTTGGTCTCCGCACTGCCTCTATACTGTCTCGTAGGCCACCTCACTGCTGTAATGCCTTCTGATAACCCGATACATTCGTTTACATTCTGCGTAAATTGTCTGTAATTGATCTGGCAGCATAAGTGGTTGGTTTTGTCATCGTCTATGCAGAGAATTGGTTCCTTTAAAAATCGTTGACTAAAATCCTTAGGGCACACTACGCAAGAGAATATTTTCTTGGTGGACGACCATAGAAGCAAAGAATATAAAAATCAGCGGCCATCCACGTAAAATCCAACTCACGTAACAACCAATGAGATCACAGTCTCAACGTTCACTGGGTGTTACGATATGCTGATTATGTGCTAGAGCAATAGGCTATCGACGCTGATTTTTCGTACAAAATCAAAAATGGAGCTATTCCTGTCACGATAACGGTGCTCGCTAGAATCCAGCAGTGGGATTTCGCTAAAAAGGTATGCCAGAAAAACTGATGTTTGAATCTGTGTATGTGCGCTTAGGGAGAGAAAACCTTTCTGCCAGGAAGATGGTCATACAGATAGAGTGGAATTGCGCATTGCAGTGATGCATTGTGCTTATTCTGTAGTAATTTGCTTCGGGACGGAAATGCTCTACGAGAAAGTCGAATATTATGCGATATTCGGAAACAAGTCCCGTATGAATAACGAAAGACAGTGGAACACATGCCACATTACTATGATGTTTCAAATAAATCAATAGAGTTAGAGACCCTTAGCTTATGGAAATATGTGCGCTTCCAGTTTCCATAGTCCAGTACATAGTGTGTAGGCTTATTAGACAAAAGGTCTTTCTTTCCCGAGCGTAAAACAAAGTTCCATGAAAAGTATCTAAATCTGTCATTCAGAGTCGTGGTTGAGCCGTAAGTCCCGCGTCTCATGGATAAAATGAACACAACATGGGAGAAAGGCTAGGTCGTAACCTCAACTAAGAAAGAAAACTGTTTGGTACACAAATCTAGGCATCTCCGCTTGTCTATTACTTCTATTCCTTCCATAATGGCCTTTGAGAAACACAGAGCTGATTGTGGAAAATCAATTGCTTCGGGAAAAATTGACATTTTGATGCACAGATCGCAAAAGGGACTCGGAGAACCCAGAAGTGATGTGGGAAAATCAATTGCTTTGGGAAAAGGCGACTGTTTGGTACACAGATCTAGACGTCTCCTTGTTGAATACCGCTTATTCCTGTCTCACAATTTGCTCTGAGAGCAGAGAACTGATTGTGGAAAATCAGGTGCTTTGATAAAAAGCGACAGGGACTTGAGAACTCGGAAGTGATTGTAGAAAATCAATTGGTTTGGGCCAAAAATGATTCGTTGGTGCACAGACGCCTCCTAGACGTCTCATTCTCGAATACCTCTTAATACTGTCACATTAGGGGATTGGAGAACAAGAGAACTGATTGTAGAAAATCATTGTCTATTACCGCCTATTCCTGTGCTCATAATGGCCTCTGAGAACAGAGAACTGATTGTGGAAAATCAATTGCTTCGATAAAAAATGACACGGACATGGAGCAATCTCGCGAAGTAATTGTAGAAAATCTATTGCTTGGGGAGAAAGTGATTGTTTGGCGCCACAGATCTAGACGTCTCTCGTCTACTCCCTCTTATTTTTATCTCATAATGGCCTCTGAGGACAGAGAACTGATTGTGGAAAATTAATAGTTTTGGAAAAAGTGATTGTTTGGTGCACACACATTTCGTGTTGTTTATAAGCTGACCAATATTTCCAAATCGAGTTTATATTTAATAAAACGGTTTGGTAACAAAAGCAGAGTTTTTTTGAATGTGAATTAAATTTATAAAAAAAAACAAATATAATTTCAATATATTTTTAATATTTAATTTTAATTGCAATAAATTTTATTTTTATTTTTTTTAATTTTTTTTTTATTTTTTTTAATTTTCTTCTCAACAATTTTGATTGAGAAATCTGCCTACAGTATAATGTAGCGCGTATGAATGATTTTTAATTATTGGATTATATAAACAATATTATTTATTTATTTAAAATTTTTATTAAAAATATCCCAATGCAAATATAATGCAATAAATAAAATAAAATAATTCTTTTTCTTTTATTTTATTTTTTGTTTTTTTTTTTTTGTTTTGTTATTTTTTTTTTTTTAAAGCAAAAATCAAAAACTCCAATTCATATTTAACTATGATGCATTCGTCGTCGTAATTCATACAATAAATCATTTTATTTTTAGTATTTTGTTTGTTATTGTTATTGTGTATTTATATTTTTATAATAATTTTTGTTGTGAAATTAAATTTAAATAAAAATTAAATAATAATTCAGTTTGTAAAGCATTTATAAATTTATTTAATTAAAAACACAGGAGAGAGGAGAGAGAGAGAGAGACGATAGGTATGTCTGTGTGTATGCAATGCCTGAGTGTGTGTGTATATTTATATTGATGATAAACATTAATTATTGTTTTATTAAATAGTAATTAAATATTAATTTATAATACTTTTTGTGAGAATTAAAATTTGGTATTGTTAGTGGTGTTTTCATTTCATTTCATTTCATTTTATACTCTTTTTTCTCTCTCTCTCTCTCTGCCTCTCTCTCTCTTCAAATATACATACATACATAAATATCTTTTTTATAACTTGGAGTATTTATTATACATGGTTGCTTATGCTTGCATATATGTTATAGTGGTCAGTTTATCTTATCTTTTATTCACCTCCTCACCTATTCATGTTTACTAATGAAACAAAATTGTCAAAAGCCACTTAATTAACAACTCAATGTGGTTTTATTGGCTTCATTTTGTATGTATGTACGCTTCAATAATTAGTTTTTGTTTTAGTATTTGTTTAAAAACTAACAATATTTTACTGTTATTGTTGTTGCCATAGCTATATGCCTATTTACATATTATTATTGCTATACATCTACACATACATTACACACATATGTATAGATATTTGTTTTGCATTCTGATATTTACATATTTTGCATATAAATGATTAATTTCATCTCTATATTTGAGGTTAATTAATTTAGTCTTATGGTTTTCCATACAAAATTTAATAAAATCATAAAAAAATTTATTAATTTAATAAGAATTAAGAATTTTTTAATAAACAAACAAACAATAATAGATTTTATAACCACTCTTATAGATAAAAACGAAAAAAATCAATTTTTTCAACTTTTCCAAAAACGTAGAAAAAAGGATATATGGCTGACTTTTTTCTCTGTAGTCCTGAAATGAAAAAGTGTAGCTACGTTTAATGGCTACTCTTTTCTACGAGTTGTGGTGTAAAAAGTTTTAAGATTCGATGCTTATTTAAAGAAAAAAAAAAAAAAAAAATTGGAATCATACCCTTTTTATCGTGCCAATTCAGAAGCAATTTGCTCTTTGGCAAAATCTACAATGGCATAAAGAAGGTTGCCATAAAATTGCCATACTCACACGGCACACGGCATCTTATTATTGGAAGAAGTTGTTTTCCTTTAGAGAATATTTGATCAATGTATTGGGTATTAATTGTGGTATTACAATAGTCCTAAGCGCTGATTCCAGGAGAGCCTTATTCTTCTTATTCGCTACCTAACCTAACTAATAATAAATGTTGCTTAAAGTTAAATAATTTTGTAAATATTTTTTATCAAACTTTGGCTATTGTGGCTAAACAAGAGTTCAACATTTGTACACTGCAAGTCGCATCAAATTATGACGTTTTATTATCGTCAACAATATACAGTTTATGATTGAAAACTTAAAAGTCAACCATGTATCCTTTTCTTATATTAAAGTAAAAACTTTAGACAAGTTAAAACCTTTGACTTATTCGAATATTCTTGATTCTGGTGTTATAAAAAAAATATTTTTTGGTACAATTTTTACTATTCTAATGATTAAATCTCGAAAGACTGTACACTACAATTCGTAGAAAATTGTAGAGATTTATTATCATTAAGAATATTTCGTTTATGAATGAATACTAAAAAGTCGGCCATATATCCTTGTCCTTATATTTAAGTAAATAGCTTTCAAAAATTAAAACTATTGAGTTTTCGAATATTTTTGATTTTGGTGCTAAAAATATATATTTTTTGGTACAATTTTGTTATTCTACTAAACAAATTTGGAAAGTTTGTACACTACAATTCGTAGAAAATTGTAGAGATTTATTATCATTAAGAATTATTTCGTTTCTGGATTGAAAACTTAAAAGTCGGTCATATATCCCTTTTTTCGATTATATTGAAAAAATTTTAAAAAAATTTGAATTTTTGCTCATTTAAGAAAATTTTCATATAAAATCAAATCAATATTCAATATTTGTAGGTAAATAAATTGATAAAATTCTTTTTAGAAATATTTCTTAAACTTAAATAAGAGTTTGAGGACAAGAAGTGTTTTAATTTAAAGCCTTCAAATATTTATTTTTAAATGAAATTAATTTAGTTTTTTTTTTGTTTTTTGGTCTTATTGAAAATACAATTTATTAACCTTGTCTATTTGCAATTTAATAACTTAATTTTAGCACATAAATCAAATATTTATTTAAGCCAAGCATACACACCACACACACACAGTGTGTTTAATAAAATACAAAGTCTTTAATTTTAATTTATTTTATGGTCTTTTCTATTTGATTTTAAGTTTGTCTTTTACGATAAACAAGAATCACATCAATATTTTAATTAATTTTCTATACAATTTTATTAAAAGCATATGTATACTAGAGGCAGGCAGTGCTGCAGACATGTGTACACATAAACACACATTGATTTGTATAAAGGATTAAAAATAATAAAAAAAAACGAAATAGAAACAGGAGAAGCAGCAAAACAAAACTCAAATGAAATTAATTTATTATTTTGAAATCTTGCAATGAAACAAGCATATCATCAGGGTTCGAGAACGACAGAGGAAGAGAGAGAGTGAGAGAGAAAGTGAGAGAGATATCTGTATTTAAATACAATTTACGTGTTGACAGAGTTTAGAAGAGGTGAGTAAAAAGAGGCAGGCAGCCTAAACACGTATCTCAACAAAATATTTTACTCATGCAATCATATTATAAAACAGTAGAGAAAAAAAAACAAGAAAAAAGAAGAGTGTTTCTAATAAAATTTATATGCCTGCAAGTATTCATGCTTGTATATGTTTTTATATGTATGTATTGTGTGCCTGTGTGTGTGCCTGTGTGTTTATTTTAAATAAAATTCATTTATTTTTCTTTGCCTTAAAGGCATCAAATGCACATTGTAATTAAAAATCCTTTAATATCAAAACATAAACTCTATATGTCTCTAAATCTTTTGCCACACTCTTCTCTCACTCTCTCTCTCTCTCTCTTCCTCTCGCTCTGTTCATACCATACCTCTCTTTGCCTTGTTTTCAAATAAATATTAAACAACAGCAGCTATTGGTATAACCTATCCACACACACACACATAACACACACAGGTAAATAATCTAAACAATATCTAATATTCTGTTTTTCGAAAAACCTCATAAACAACTCACACTGTAGTAGTGGTATACACCACACACACAAAACAGATAATAAAGCTTTTAGTCAGGATATGTGATGGTCTATGTTTTGTTCTTGTTATTGTTGTTGCTGTTGTTATTGTGTTCATGAGCTATTATTTTTTACGCAATTTTCATATCTTGTGTGTTTTTAATCCATTTACGCATACCTTTGGTCATACAAAATAATCAAAAATAAATTAAAATACTGCTAAACACAGCAAATTTATTAAAAAAAAAAAAAAAAAAAAGAATGAAAAACAAGGAAAAAAAATTTTTCGAAACTGGTAACAGAAATACCTTAAAGGCTTAACTAGGACGTTAAAATTTAATAACAATTACAGTCTGCATTTATAAATAGTATTGTCATATTTGTTGGCACTTTATGACAAAAACTAGCATAAAATCATTTTAATTAGAATTCTATTTTGGTCAAATTTCATGCCACTAGCATATTAAATAAATATACATCATTAAATGACTTCTATTATAAAAAATATTCCAAATACTTGTAATAGACATACTTGGACAATTTTTTTTAAAGAATTAAAAAATAATTTTTTTAAAAAATTTTTTTTCCATTGAAAATATTGATAATGCTTAACAAAATTATGCATTACAAGTCGTAGAAATTAGTATAATTACATCCGAACAAAAAATTTCGTTATTTCTCTTAATTGAAATAGTCGCACGTATATCCTTTTTTTTGGTATAAATCAAAAGTTTATTGAATATTCACATTTCTTAGCATTTCCATAAGTAAAAGTATAGGAAGAGATCGTGATTTAGTTTTAAGAAGATTTCAAACATTTTCTCTGTAAAAATTGATATACAAAAAAGTAAAAGGACATAATGTGGTGCAAATGCATAAATATTTTCATTAAATGACTTCTACATGCAATTAAAAATATTTCAGATGTTTTCCAATATACTTCGAAAATTATTATAAAAAAATTGTACAAAAAATTTAATAACATTTTTTTCTTTTTTTTCCTATCAAATATTAGTAATTCTAACAAAGTTATTTATTAACAGTTGTAGAAATTAGTATAGATTCCATCGGTTCATAAAACTTGCTCTACAAACTCTCAAATCAAAATAGTCTAACGTATATCTTTTTTTTGTATAAATAAAAATCAATGGAATATTAACATTTCTTAGCATTTTCTTAAGTAAAAGTGTATGCAAGAAAAATTTAATTTAGTTTTACGTAGAATTTAACAATTTTCTTCTGTAAAAATTAATATACAAAAAAATAAAAAAGGACAATAATGTGTGATATTAAATAAATTAAATTAACAAACATGCATGTAGCTTAATCGTTTATAATTATAAGGCCACCACTGTATGTGTAATATTAAATAAATGTTCTTTATTAAATGACTTCTATTCATAAATAAAAATATTCCACACACTTTGTAATATATATACTTGGTAAAATTTTTTTAAAAGATATTTAAATGAAAAAAAAAAATTTTCTTTTAATTTATTTTTTTAAAAATATTAATCATAATTGACAAAGTTATTCATTACAAGTCGTAGAAATTAGTATAGATTCGATCGGTTCAAAAATTCTATTGAAGCCTTAAATCTAAAAAGTTTCACGTATATCCTTTTTTTAGTATAAATAAAAAATCAATGGAATGGAACATTTCTTAGCATTTTATAAGTAAAAGTATTGCGAGATAATATTGATTCAGTTTTTTGCAGACTTCAACAATTTTCAGCTGTGAAAATTGGAAAACCAACGCGATCTTTAAAATCTTTCAAAAGGAATCTTCCGAAAAGTTGGCAGTTGACAGTGATCTTGTTGATTAATTTTTAATGCATTGTACAGAGATTATTAAACCTGTAGATGCTAAAGGATCTATGATTAATGCGATTTAAAATACTCCTTACGTGTACTACACAATGGATGTCTGTGTTATTGTGAGAAACCCAACAGAAACAGTCATTGTAGCAAAGCAGGGACCTATATTCAAATTTTTGAGATTGAAATGTTAGCCACAGATCAAGGATACACATTACTTTTGAGCGTTAATGTAAAATGTAAGGGAAATGTAGTCTAATAGTTAGTCTTCCTGTCTTTCGGAGTCGAATTTATATTGTAGCTCCCACTACTCATGTATAAAATTAACAACCAGAAGATAAGTGGTGTGAGAAGCTGGGTTGTAATCCTAACTGAAGGGTTGTAATGACCAATTGTGTATGTATGAATGTATATATGCTCGGATATAATGGCAAAGAGAGTTCGAAAGCTTAGACAAAAAAAGAGGCAAAGATTAACAAGACACCTACTAAGTTTCGTGGTTGCCTTAGTCTAGGAAGCAGTGTAAACCATAACTAGACAGACAAGGCTTTAAGACCGAATTAGCCAAACGTAATGGAATGCACATTCCGTTTGTAGCATGTGAAACGAATTATCAAACGTAAAGTAATTCATTAGGCATTGGCATTATTTTCGTATGCAATAAACGAATGATGAACGTGCCCGTCTGTTACGTTTCGTGGACTTTCGAAAAAATCTCCTATAAAAGTTGAAACTTTAGTTCTGAAATCCTGAAAAAAAAATGGAAATATAAGACGATTTACCTCAACGAAACCTGGGTGCAAAAGTTGAAATTAAATAAGCTTCTGAGATTAGTCATTTGGATTCGATGGACAAAATTACAGCACACACAATAGGGGTGTTGTGGAGATGTCTGGCAGTAATCCTGGCAATATCGTAGCTATTTGTTTGGAAATGTGTTCCACTGGACTTATCATCCCTTCATCCCATCATTTTTCTTTAAAGAACATTGTCACAATTGATGTAAAAAAGTTTGTAAACCTTTAAAGCTTTGTGGGAATATTTCATGAGACAAAAGCCGTCGGCTTTAATAAGCATATTTTTTTTGCAGGCCATTAGAAAAAAACCAATTTTTTTTAATAATTTTTTTTATTTGTTTTTTTTTTGTTTTTTAATTACTTTTATGAAAAAATAAATATTAATTTAAAATATTTTATGAAAAATAAATATTTACATTTAAAATCAGTTATAACAACAGTCAGTAATAATGGAGCAGTGGAGGAGGGAGGGATGATATTTTCTGCTTGCATTTTATTTGTTTTTGTATAAATATTTATATAATTATAGAATAAATATATGTATGTATGTATGCATTTTACCATAGGTTTTGTATTGTTATTGTTATTGTTGCTGTTGCTGTTTTTGTTATTGCAATAATATTATTATAATATTTTTTTTTAAATGGTTTCTCTCAATATTTATTTCGTATGATTACTATACGTACTGAAATTGTGAAGATATATTGCGTTTGAATTGATTTTTGTAGTAATTTCGATAACAAGAGCTATGCTCAGACCTAACTTTCATCAAAAAAATAGGTGCGAAGGTAAGGTGATCCATTTCTGGATGCAAGGGTATATGAACCAAACGATAGGCAGTTTGTATGAGAGCCAAGAGCATGCAAAACATCCCGAAAAGGTTCTGTGGGTTTGAATTTCTTTGAGAAAGTTGTTGACCAGGCTAACACTGTTAAGGCAAGCACTATAGATGAATGATTGCCTTTTTTTTTTATCAAATTTGAAAATCTGAACACCAACAACATGTGTTCTTCATAGGCAAATGCAACGTGCCACACTGTTCATGCCATTGATGCTCTGCCGAGCGATTTGTGTATGTGTATGGTCATCTCAAGTGAACTGGCTGTGGACTAGCCACCAAGTCGTGTGATTTTACAGCGTTAGTCCTTTCCTTATAGAGGTTTCCTTAAGTCTTAAGATTTATGCGAATAAAATTCAAAGTCAACAGCCATGTCATCGGTTAAATGCACTCAAATCTATGAGTCAGGAATCGTGGATTATTGGGCCATTACCGATGTTCTCCACCCAAATAAGCACTGGCAGACATTTAAACGACATCAGCAGGTTTTTAAAACGATTAAAACGTTTTTAAGGGTATTCTACACTCGTTTCCTTTTGTTTAAGTTTCAATGTAGAAGGATCTTCATAGAATATTCTCTTTATTTACACATCCTTTTACTATAAATAGATCCAGCTTCACAGTTTATGACACAAAAAAAGAATAAAAGGATGTGTTTGTACTTCACATATTTCTACAACTCTGTAACAATGTTACTTTTTGCTTTATTTCTACTTCATTTATTTTTAATCTGGCAACCTTCAGGACGTGGACGTGTGGCTATTACTTTTTTCTCCATTTATACTTCAGTCAATTTTAATCTGGCAACTTCCAGAATGTTATTGTTGATTTGTTATTGTTTTTAATGTCTTTTACAGAACATTGCAGGGTCTT
>QOCX01006751.1:0-10953 GCA_005959815.1 Sarcophaga bullata
AGATTACAATCTAGCTTCTCACACAGCACTTATGTTGTAAGTGTTCATTTTATACACGAGTGCTGGGAGACCTAGAGTTTAAAGTAGACTCCGAAAGACAGATTTTTTGAGAAACTTTTTCATGGAAATTTTCTCTTTACTCTCCGAGTTTTTGGCAGAAATCTGCTGAGACGCAGTCAGCAAAGAAAAATTTTTTCATATTTCGTTTTGAGCTGGGGTTTGAATCGTGGCTTCGCATCTAGTAAAGTAATTAGCTCCATACGGCCATGTTTATTAAATGCAGTCGTATCAAACTGAACTAATGGAATGGGCTATGTAACTCGTACCCTGGACAAATATATGACAGTGCAGCCTTCACACCTGATCGCCAATATAAGGTATTGCAACAGAGACTTTCGAACTTCGACTGTTAATAGTCGCCATCTTGTTGAAGCTTCAACTATCAAATTAGTTATCAAACCCCAAGTCAGACCTTTCTAACAAAACGGATTATGAACAAACATTTCTGCGGTAACTTGATTTCAGCAGATTTCTAACAAAAACTATGAGAGAAAATAAAATTAACATGAAAACGTTTCTCAAAAAATTGACTTTATGTCCACCGACACTCATGTATAAAATTAACACACACAATATAAGTAGCGAAAGAAGCTAGGTCAACTTGATGATGATATCAGTTCACATGAGATCCAAAATCATTCAATGCATTCCGTAAACAGGTCATTTGTGGTAGATTTATGGCTGGTGCTTCCTCAAACCAGATTCCTTTCAAGACGACATTAACCAGTCTATCACTATAAAAATCTAGAATTATTGTTCCATAATTATAAAGAGAGGAAGTCGCCGAAGAAATATTTTTTCATTTTTCGTTTGATGGGAGAAATTTGACATACGGTTTGAACCGTGTCTTATGACTAAGAACCGAACACAGTATCTACTAGCCTACAACCACAATAATATCGAACACGGAGATTCCTACATTCTAATATATGAAATCAACCTGAAGCCATAAGAAATCTTGTGATCTTGCAGTGTGTAGTGTCTTGTGAGTATTGCAATTGTGTCATGCTTGTCTATCATAATCAGTTTTTTTCTTATCCATACATACATACAGTTAGTTAGGATTGTGACCTAGCTTCTCTCGGCACATATGTTGTGTGTGTTAATTTTATCCAAGAGTGGCCGGTACCTCTAATTTAAAGTCGTTTCTGTACGGCAGATTTTTTATTTATTGAAACTTTTCATGGCAATTTTATTTACTCACAGAGTTCTTGGATTATCATTATTGACATGAACAATATTTGACGTCATATCCCTACAACGAAAAAGTTTTGGCAGAAATCTGCTGAGAAAAGGTTGCCAAAGAAATATTTTTTCATATTTCGTTTTGCTGGAGATGTCTGACCTGGGGTTTGAACTGTGGTTTCGCGTCTAATAAGCCATTACACTGCCTAATAGACTAATGCAACTTTCGACCGTTTCTCCATACAAAACCAGCCATATTAAGTAACACAACAATATCTTGCTATTTGCTTAGAAAAATTAAAATTTCCCTGTAAAATCAGGGATTTCAGATGTTCTTCAACCCATATAAGAGCGATCATTGAAAGCTTTGAAATTTCCTGGAATGCTAAAAATTGTTGGAGGCTTCATTGCACCTTCTGGCGGTTTGAGTAAATAAGAGTTTTTCAGAGGAAAATTTTATTTTGCATTAAGCCAGGAAAACATTTCAGTTGTTGAGCAGCCTAACATTCATGCATAATTAGACGTTACAACCCTTCAGTCAGGATTACAATCTAGCTTTTCACATCACTCCTGTTGTGTGTGTTAATTTCATACATGATTGTTGCAACCTTAAAGTCGTGCAGGGATTTCATATTGTCAAACTGAATCGATTGCAAAAAATTTCCAATAATTATTGTATTTCCATTACCAAGGAAAATTTTCAAAGCTTTTTATTACACTTTTCACCCATGACCATTTGTAATAATTTTTGAAAATGGAAAAAAAAAGGGAAAAATCTTTTGCTTCGGCATTACAATACAAATTGGCACATATTTCTCCATAAATCGTTGTAAATACTACAATAAGTTAAAAGCACCACAAAAATATTATTTTTTTTTTTGGGTAGAAAAATTATGTGAACAGCAGCAGCAATACAGGTCAGGGTTTGCAACAAGAGAACCGAAAAAAAGGAAATGAAAATAAAGAGAAAAAAATATTAACGGTAATGAATATGAAAATGAAAATGAAAAGAAATGCAACTTATGCTGTGCAAATTGTGTTGTTTTTTCCATTTTTCTTGTTTTAATTTAATTTGCTCATGTTCATGTTGCCAAAGTAATATTTGCAAATGGAAATACGTACGTAATGAGCTCATATTTATAATTTTCCCGGGTTTTTTTTTATTACATTTGCTAATAACTTTTGCTAGAGAATTAAAATTTACGATTTAAAATATTCTCCAATAAAAATTGTAACGAAATGCGAGCATTCGTCGTTTATAACAAAAAACTAATCATTGCGTGCAGATTTTTGTTTTGTTGGAAAAAGAAAGGAGGTTGGCAAAGTGAAAGCGTGAAATTAATTTAAAATACAAAAATTACTTGTGACTTATTGCCATACAGCAGCAGCAGCAGCAGCATAGCTTTTAACTAATTTGATGGAGGCTATAATTTTCAATTCATTTATGTGCTCTAAATGGCATACAATTTTTTAAAAATACGTATGTAAGATGGTCACACAACAACTGGCTTTTTTTGTACTAATTAGGCAGTTTGTTTCCGGATAAGCGAATGTAGGGGTTGCGGGTTCAATTCCTACTAGAGACTCTGTTCTTTAACACATTAATACAAACGTTTTTTAAAAATAGAACATTGAACACCAGCTTCCATTCCGGTATTTCACAACAATGACATAATTGATCATCACAACCCTTTAGTCGGGATTATAACCTATCCTGAGACACAACCCATGTTGTGTGTGTTAATTTTATTCATAATAAATAGCGTCGACAACAGATTCATTAAACTTTTCATCGCAATTGTTTTTTTTTTTTTTAATCTAAGCTTTTGACAGAAGACTGTTAAGAGGAATAAGGACCTAAGAAATATTTTTTTCATGAGTGCTGTCATTATTATTATCATTGTCTAGAGCCAAAGTACTACATATAGTGTACTACTATATACGGGTATTTCTATAATGTTTATATTACTTTAACAAATATCAGACCACTAGTCTGTGTCAAAAAAAAAAAAATACAATTTCCTAGCCTAGCACTAAATATGTACCCAAGTATTTCCTTCCAGGTTGCATTAATGCCTTACAGTTTCTAAATATTACGTTCACAACGATTGCCATTCTAAATAGTGTTCTTTACATATACATTGCCTGCCAAAAGGCTATTGCTGGTCTAGTCTGAACAAACAAAAGTTAAATAGTCAAAAGAAATTTTATTTGAAAAGAGTCACTGCCACGCTTTCTATATTCCCATTCACTGAGTATGCCTTTCCTAATATTTTCTTTTCATTCCTCGAAAGGGTGCTGGTTTCCTAAAAGGCATATAAGATATAGGATCCAGCTAAATCTGTATCCCTACCTAGTCGATTTAGCTTCCCCGGATAGCACCTATTCCATCTTTGATTTAACATTATAAGAGCTGAGTTCTTAGTATTGCTGTGTCTTGTTGAGCAAATTTTTCGGTGACACAAGCTTCTGTTGAAAGGTATATCCCGTTTTTCCATAGGCTTGAAATATCTCGGAATCCCAAAGATGTGCCATCTTTTAGTAAAAAAAAGGAAATTTCAAAAATTGTCAAAAAAAAAATTAAAAACTCGAAACTAAAAGACACAACTTCGAAAATCTAACGACGTACAGTGAAAATTATTTACTAATTCAGCAGCGAGGCAACTTCGAAAAAAGGCCACAATGAAACGACGCAAAGCGAGGTATAGATGTATGTGGTTTCATGTTATTCACTGATTACAGTGTCGTTGGAAACTATTTAATATTAATTTGAAGTCTACTGATTTGTCAGGGCACAGCTAAGGAAGGTGCAGCCAACCTAATGATCTCTAGATCACGAAATTAAATCCTTCAAATGCCACTATTCCACAGATTTTTATTTCAACTGACTAGTACTCTCAGGTAGTATTATGGAAACATTTTTTAAGCAGTCTCCTCCATGTATTCCAGATGATTGCAATAAGCATGTAGACCAATTCGTTCAAAGACTTCACTGGAAGGTCTAGCAAATTCGTAGTTTGTGGATGAAAGAGTCGCTCATTTTGTATGATGATTTGACGGATGTTTTTGAACAAAAAGAAGACTCACCATAAATGGAAAGCAAACCTTCCTGATCATACTGGGAAGCTTCTCGCTGTGAACTCGAACTATCGCGAGTGTACTGAATGTTCCCGAGAAAGCTTAATTCCCTATTGTTCTATTTGAAATTTTCCGATATGTTAGGTTAGGTCAGCCCGATAGGTATACCTTCTATTAAAATTACTCCTCTTGTCAATTAATTCTCTAAAGGTCTTCGATCTTCAAGTGATGGACAATAACAGGGAAAATGTTTTGCAGGTCTCCCCTTTTACTTTGTCATTATAGTTTCTGCTCAAGTCATTGTGAAGTATTTCCATTATCTGTGTAGGTGCACATATAGGCCACTGTTAATGAGGAGAACACTGATTATATTTTATTCTCAATAGGCAGTTAGATCTGTTGATCTCTATACAAGTTATTGCCAACACTCTATGGTTCGGAATCGACTTTAAACTGCAGCTTGTGCCACTCAAGTATAAAATTAACAACCGCAAGATAGGTGGTGTGAGAAACTAGATCGTAATCCTTACTGAAGGATTGTAATAACTAATAATGTGTGTATATGTGAAGAATAAATTAATAAATTTGCTTGATTTTGTTCCTTAAAATTTGAAGTTTTAAATTCATTTCTTCATACTCCATCTTAAATAAAAATAAACAAAATTTTCTAAAGCAAGACCGAAACACAAACCCAATAGATCACCATAATAAATCAAATGAAAATCTCTGAAGATGAACATACAAAATGCCAAGAGTGTGAACAACGTAACTACCAAGCTTAATTTAAACTTCTCTAACTATCTTGTAATAGGGCCCTGCTAAGGGATATTAGTTTGCTTTTTTTTTGGCTCACAGAAAAGAGCGAAAAAAAATTAAGAAGTAAAGTAAACTGCTTGTAATAATAAACAACGCTAACAAATGCATGACAAAGATAACACGTAAGTTAATTGCAAAAAACATTAAACTTTTAAATACAATAACAGCCTACAATGAGAACAAAAAAAAAAGAAAAACAGAAAATAAACAGAAAAATTACATCCTAAAAATGAGGCGAAAAAACAGTTCGTATTCACAAACAGAGACGAAAAATGGGAATAAAAAAATACAAATGGAATGGAATGACAACAAGGCAAAAACATAGATTGCAAACAAGAAGTTGTTGGAACATGATAATAAATTTATTTATAAGGACCCGGTTTAGCATTACTGTTGTGATCGTTGTTGCTCATAACACGTTCAGTTCAGTTGACTCTCCGTCTTTGTACTCTTCTCAACATCATCATAGGGATATCAGTTTTTTTGGGTAGACAGCACAGCGCGAAAGATCTAATAAAGAGATATTAAATTATGTTATATGTATTCAAGCTGTAGTATATTGATTTGTTACTTGTTTAGTAACCTAATTGAATATTAATAAAAATATGTCCTTTCGTTGAAAAGCCGAAAACAATAGAAGGATTACACAAACTCGTTTTTGTTCTTTTGGCAACAAGCCAAAAATAACTGAAAAATTGTGTTCGTTTTTTATATTTTTCTTGTGAAAGAACGTGTATTTATTGCTGTTAAACGTTAGACAATATTTTTTCAGCGTTTATTTCTTCTCCCAAAATATACAGCAGCATTATAGCAGCTGATAAGAATATTTTATTCTCTTTTCACTGTGAAGCCTTGGTGTTAAGGAATTGAAGGAAAAATGAAGAGAAAAAAGAAAAGAAAAAAAAAGCGTATTGAAATTTATTAACATATGAAGGCTTAATGGTCCATAATAACGACAATTTAATACATTTTTCTTCCAAAGAATTTTAAATGCAATCAAATGAGGCTTAAAATATGAAGTGTAATGATGTCAGAAATTTGGCACAATACAGTAAAAGGAAAAGTGTTTTCAACTGATAAATATTATAACCAAAGAAAACGACATAAAATATTAACTTCAGTTTGATTAACAAAAGAAAAAAATTGCACAAATTCTTTTCAATAAAAAAAGATTGAAAAACCATTACATATTGGCTACGTCAAACCTCTAACCAAGCCAGTATTTCTATCGGTTTAAATTTAAACCACCGGGTTATTGCGAATCTGGCAATACTCTTATGTCATTCTATTCTCTCATAAAATTCAGTACAATTATCTCCACTGAACCTAATGAATCAATATACGCTTGACCAACGTTGAGGTTTATTGGAAATTTTATTCCAAAACAAAGACAATTTTTTTCGGAAATTGCACAAAATGTCATGCAAAATTTGGTCACAAAAGAGCACCAACAATGACCGTTATACACAAGTTTATTGCTAGTTTGTGAAACTGGTTTCACTGTTGATGCGACAAGAGGTGAGCGTGCTCGTGCAGTGCGTACAACTTTTTCGGAAATTGCACAAAAATGTCATGCAAAATTTGGTCACAAAAGAGCACCAACAATGACCGTTATACACAAGTTTATTGCTACGTTTGTGAAACTGGTTTCACTGTTGATGCGACAAGAGGTGAGCGTGCTCGTGCAGTGCGTACAACCCGAAAATATCGAAGTTGTTGCTAAGAGTGTGCCTGGGAATCCATCAACATCAGCTTGTCATGGTTCTCAAGCATTAACCTTTTCACGCATCAGGTTAAGTCGACTTTTGAGAAAAGATTTCGTTATGAAGCCTTACAAACTTCAATTGGTTCAAGGGTTGAAGCCGCATGACCATCCGCTTCGTTTTCGAAACGAAAACATACGATTTTATATCGATTTTACAAAAAAAAAAGATCTTCTTCCCGTATGAAGCTCATTTTCATCTTAGTGGGTACGTTAATAAGAAACCACACACTTGGTGTTACAGAAGCCAATTCACCCATTACGAGTGACTATTTGGTGCGGCTTATGAAGCGGAGGCATTATTGGCATATATCTCTTCAAAAATGGGGACGGCACACCCATTACCGTCAATGGAGGTACCTATTGCATCATGAAAACCGACTTTTATGTATCCACTCTTCATGGTATTGTTGTGAACGATGTTTGATTTCAAAAGGATGGTGCTACTTGCCACACATCTCATGCCACAATCGATTTGTTGCATCGGAAGTTTGATGACCGTTTAATTAGCCGAAATGGTGATTTCAATTGGCCACCAAAAAGGTGCGATTTGAACCTGTTGCACTATGATTTGATTTAAACAGGATGGCAACGTATTTCATTCCACAATCGATTTATTGCGTCAAACGTTTGATGGCAGTTTAATTAGCCGAAATGGTGATAACAATTGGCCGCCAAGAAGCTGCAGTTTGATACCGTTGGTCTATTTTCTGTGGTTCACCGTTATAGAAAAGTGTTATGCTGACAGACCAGAGGCAAACATTTGTGATCGAGAGACGGTCTTGCCTTGCAGTTTCTTTTCTGACATCGAGTTGGAACTGTGGCCTGATGTCTAATAAGCCAACAGACTATTAGACTAGGTACATAAGTTCTTGTGAATGAAGCGAAATCGATTGTCTCAAATTCTCCTGTATACAGTTTCGGGCACAGGTTGAATTTATCCCCCACATTGCAAAGAGCACTAGGAGGATATTTATGACGATCGTAAAGTCAATCAACCTCATACAAGTTTATTATTTGCACGTGTTGTTGGAAGCTATATTCGTCTATTGTGTTTAGCAACACAGACTGAGTAAATGAAAACTAGTTTGACAGACATAGCTTCAATCGGAACTCCCTAGTGAAAAAGCAAAAGCCAATATGAACTCATTTTGTGCTAAAACTACTTCCACTAAAACGGTTCAACGATTATAAAAACGATTATAATCATAGGAATGACCATGTTTTTTTTCCAAATACTTAAGTCTTGTGTTAAACCTCCTTTTTTTGTATAGAAGTTGCTTTCATACCCGCTCATAGGCACTTTATTTTAATTGGCCTGTTGCCCTAAACACCAAGCCCTTAAATTAAGCATGTTTCTTTTACCTCCTTGCCGGTACATCATTTCGTTTATTCATTCATTTTCTTGTTAAACATAATATTTATTTTTGTGGTTGTGTTTTTGTAATTATTTGTTGTTGTTGTTGTTGTTGTTGTTGTTGTTGCTGTTTGGTGTCTGTATGCTGATATTATTATTTTTTTTTGTATTTCTGTTCTGGTTTTTGCTGTTTCCACCCACTTAAACACAAATCACCGCTTTGTGACTTTAACTTAATTTTTATGAGCTTAATTATACTGTTAGTTAAAACGCCTTCTTCTTCTCTTTCTTCGTCTCCGCCTTCGCCTTCGTCGTGCTGTTTATTTTGGCCTTTTTTTTTTTTACGTACTTTTTGACTTCCATGCTACTTTATGTACCTTAAGGCACTTGTACGATAGACACCAGTGTGGTTGTATGATATTTTGTGGTATTTTTCTTTTTCTTTTTTTTTTTTGCTCTCATCTTGTTTTATTGTGCATAATTTTAAATCTTTAAAGTGATTTTCGTCTCGCGTATATTGGGTGCGGGTAAAATTGTTGAACAAATCATTTTTGGAGAATTCGAAAATGAGTCGTGGGCTTTACTATAACAAGCCAAAGCTCGCAGCAATTGGAAGCTTACTTACTTACTTAGTTGACATGAACAACACCTGCATCGAATTTCGTCTTGTCTTGGCACTTTATGCGTTACTGCTTCTCTAGCGCCTTTGCCAGTTACCCACACTAATCGATGACAGGCTTTCTGGATTTGGTTTTTGCAATCGTAAAAGTTCATCTTCTACGCAGACTTGCACTAATTCTGTCATCAAACATCTTCACACCAGAACATCGTTTTCCATTCCAACGATATGCCCGAGTCAGCGCCACTTTATATTAATGCGCTGCACAACGTCCATATTCGTGAAGAGCTTATACAACTCATTGTTGTGGTAATCATTGCCAGTTTGCACTGAACCGAAGATTCTACGCACGCCATAGTCTAGTAACACTCCCTACTATTAGCTTATTAGACATGAGGCCACATTTCAAACCACGGGTCCGACATCTGCAACGAAACAAAGAATGAAGAAAATATTTCTTCTGTGTGAAGCTAGGTCGTAATCCGGAGTCAAGTGTAGTAATAATCAATTATGTATGTATGTATACTCTCAAGGCTGCTGCATCGATTCGTAATTACTTTCATGCTTCGGCGCCTTAGAGAAGCACGATGTGGATGAGGAAATTGTAGAGCATTACTTACGTCTCACGGAAGAAATCTTTGCTACCTTATAAGAGGTCAAGAGAGATCCCACGCTTAATCTCTAGACTGACATTACTTTTGCTTGTAACGACGGAGCCAAGATACAAAAATCATTAGCAATCTCGAAAGTCTAGTTATCGGCCAAAATCTGCAATCTGATACGTCTCATGTTCCTTCTTGTCGACTCTACTTGTGTACTGTGTTTTGCCGTCCTCAACCCATCCTAGTGTACTCCCTTTCAGTAACTCTAAAGACAGCAGTAAGATCTCATTTGATACTTTCGATGATATCGATGTCGCCAGAGTCCACAAGCATTTGGAAATTTTTGTGGAAAGTAGTGTCATTGCGATGTAATTCTGTCTTTCGCAGAACACTCGCCATGAATGTAGAAGAGGTAACATGATGAGGTTTTCCCTTGTCTGATCAGCTTCACAGGACTGTCAAGCGCAGACATTGAGGCAAAAACACGATTCCTTATGACGCTATCGACGCCTGCCTTGTAGTCGACAGAAAGCTGGTATATGACGACTATTTTATGAGGAATCTCCAGGATTTATTGTAATATGAATATCTAGTTGATGGTGGACTTAGCGGGTTTTAAGCCGCACTCATAAGATGCAAAAAAGCTCTAAAAAGTGATTTCAGTCGCCCACACAATACGCCTCAAAGAACTTCATATGCGATGGAAAGAAGACTTATATTCCTGTAGTTGGCCCATAGATGCATTAGTATAGCGACTAGAGTGCTAGTTTATTAGATGTGAGCCTGTGGTTCAAACCTAAGCTCGGACATGTCCAACAAAACGAAGTTTAATAAATACATCTTCGTCGATTTCTTCTCAGCAGTCATGTACGAAAAGCTTGGAGAGTAAATAAACATGTTTATTGAAGTCGACTTTAAACTGTAGCAATCCGCTATTCGTGATTATAATTGACACACACAACATAAGTGGTGTTAGATACTGGGTTGTAATCTTTACTAAAGAGTTGTAATGAGCAATTAAGCAAGTAAGTACGTATATCAAGATGTTTCCCTTTTTCAGGACAGGACAGAGGTATCAATCGTCGGGCATACTTTTTCAAAGCCATGTTTTGTAAATAAGTTGATGCATTCATTATACCAACTCGTTACATACGGCCTTAAACAATTCCGTGAGTATGAATTCAGTGCCTTTATTTTATTATTATTGTTCTTAAGTCGCATAATTACCACTTTGTTCTTTGGACTGAGAGGCGTAATCTCTACATTCGGTACATCATCATAAGGAAGGAATTATTATCGATAAGCCCTCGTAGTAGCGACCGTAGTATACTAGGCTGTGTGTTGGCTTATTAAACGCCTCGGTTCAAACCCCAAGTCAGACGTCTACAACTGAAAATATTTCTTCAACAACTTCCTCTCAGCAGATCGCTGGCAAAACCTCTGTAAGTGAAATATGGAATGTGGAAAGCTAAAT
>QOCX01006753.1:0-10947 GCA_005959815.1 Sarcophaga bullata
AATCACAAGCCCATTAAATAGAAAAAAAGCTATTAAGACCATAAACTAGCTTACAAGTGTTTATGTTAACTTAGGCCGGATTTACTAATAATCGTGGTCAATAGCCTTCGACCAATTCAATTAAAATCAAACTATTTAATTAGCATTGCCACCAAATTTCATAATTTCTAGAATTTTACAATGATTTTTTTTCCATTTTTTTGTGCTACAAAATTCCGTCATCAATTAAGGCTAATGCTGCTTTTTATTTAAATTTTGTAAAACGTTTATTAATCAGGTATGCGTCCATCTTAACTGAAACAAAAAAAAACAGACTTTCAATGTCCAATACCTTCGTAAATTCCTAAGTACCGTTCGGTGTGTGTATTTTGTTGTTGGCTGTTTGTCTTGTTTACTTAGTTTTGTTTAGTTTGTTTTTATATGCGTAATGCTCTGTGTGCTGCAATAGGTTTTCCGCGATATATTTTAAGCTGAAAGCAGAAGGAATTGAGGCTATCTTAAATCCAGCTCTTAGGGATTTCCCAGCCAATTTCCTTTTGTCTATACCACTCATTTTCATTACCTAACTCGCTTTGACTCTGTTTCTCTCGTTCACATGTTTTATTCCACTTCCTTGCTTTATAGAGTATTGCGCTTCTCCTTTGCTTTTATAGCTTTCTGAGCCATTCTGGCTATGCTTGTTGCCTTCTTTGACGGCATTGTATATTTCCATTGTGCAGATTGTGTCCTTCAAACAACCCTAAAACATTTGCTGATGAATAATTATGCAAAAACTACACGTATTTTAATTTCATTAAGTTTTTCCCACGAGCAAGTGATTTGTAGGGTAGTTAGTCATCTATACTTGGCTATAAAAACGTATTCTGTGCGTACATTGGCATGTTTTATAAACTGAAATTGTGTCATACTCTTTATGCAGAGGCGGTAGTTCTGTGCCAAACTTCTCATAATATTGGTTGTTAATGTTACACTTTCAGCGGGACTCTTGGAACAGAAGGTTAGGTGAACGGGTAGCTTTCCGTTGTTGCAGTGGCTCCAGGTTCCATTCGCAGTTACGATATGCCACTTATTCACGACTGAACAACATTAAACGTTTGCATTTGTCTTCGCTCATGACCAATTGCGTTGCGTTCGGCTCTGTCATAATCAAATGATCAATTGAAAACACTGAGCCATTAACGTTCACAGGCAAGTTCCCTCGGTGGCCATATGGCCCGTTGTGTTACGCAGTGAGAAGATATGCCACTTTGCCGTGGCCAGTTATTGGTGCGTTTGAGCAACTATGAGCTTCGGGTGAAACCGGCCAGTTTAGTTAGTGGCACGCTCGCCGCCATGACCAGATTTTCAAACGTTCTGCAATCCAAAAACTGATGACGTCTGTTTTGAAGTGCAGAGCACTCGCTTAATAGGGGTTGTACGGATTCCGTTTCCTTCAAATCATAGCAGCTTCTACAGTAATATTGGCGGGGCAAACCTAGAGCAGAATATTACCAAACCAATTCAATTAGATGTTAAAATCGTTGATACCACATGTTGGTGGTATTCGATCATCCAATGCCGCACAAAAAAAGTTTGTATTCGTCAACCTATAGTGCTCGCCGTTGACAGTGATGGCTTGACCAATGTTATTGTTAAAAGAATATCGAACGATGAGTCCACTAACTCAGAATCTACAGCAAATACTAATTATTTTGGAATGCATTGGTTTAATACGACAACTTTCTTTAGTCACGTACTCACCCAAAAAGGGTCTCATCGCTGAACATAGTGCTGCTCCAGAGCATATTCAGCGCACACACGTTGTTACTTCTGATCGTTCACCATCTGTCCTTACATAACATACATAATTTGCCATTGCAACCCTTCAGTCAGGATTACGGCCTAGCTTTTTACACCACTTATGTTGTGTGTGTTAATTTTATACATAAGTGGTGGGACAGTTTAAAGTCGACTCCGAACGACAGATTTTTAAGAAACTTTTGCATGGCAATTTTATTTACTCTCAGAGTTTTTGCCAGAAATTTGCTGAGAGGAAGCCGCCAAAGAAATATTTTTTCTAATATTTCATTTTTGATGCCTGAGCGGGGATTCGAACCCTGGCCTTTCGGCTAATAAGCCAACACACTATCTACTAGACTGCGACGATTTCTGTCTTTAGGTCAGTTGAATTTTGTACCCTGTATGGGTGTAGACCCAATTTACTACGTACAGTTCGCCAAGCAAAAGGCCATGTCAAGGGTAGCAGCGATATTCTCGGCAGATCCTGAGTTTCGTCAGATTCCATGCACGGTTACGATATGCCACAAAAAACTCACTCATATTTTAAGTAAACAACAGCAAATAAAGTTAATAAACGAGTGCGTTTGATGTCGATCATGATGAGCAACCGCATTATCTTTACCTTTGTCATAGCCAAATGATCAGTTGAAAACACTGAGCCGTCAATGAAATCCATTGAAGCACTTGCGGACAGGAGTTGGTCGATCGTATGCTGAATCAATTGACTTGCATTTATCCACCAAATTTTTGAATAGTCTTCTCTTATGTCGGTTATGGCGGATTTTAAAATAAATGAAGTCCGCTGTAGGTTGCCCGAACACAATTTTATTATTTGCTCGTTTTGTTCAGTGGTTTGCTAAAACAGACGGAATAAATAACAATCAATTTAACAAACAACATGGTCGTTATTAATAATTAGGTAGTCTCTGTTGGAAGATCAGGTACTTTATTTATGCAAAACTGAAATGCTTGTAAATGACTTCCTTTCTATCCTCATAGACTTTCTAATAATTGTTGAAATAATAATTGTTCGCACACAATACTCACTTGTATCTTATCGAATTATCTGCTCCATATTTACAACCCACAGTTCGATTAACCTTTTCCTATCTCTCTCCCTCTCTCTCTCTCTCTCTCTCTCTCTCTCTCTCTCTCTCTCTAATTAACTTGTTCAAACATGATTTTTGCATTAATGCGTTCATAAACGGGAAGAAATTAGAAAAACCTGATAAAGAAAGAAAAATTGTTTGCAACAGGCTTTATGCTTTTAAAGGTCATTTGATTTTCCAATGAATTTTTTTTTAATTTAAATTATTCGTTTACATTAAATTAATGAATAATGAAAATTGTTCAATAAAATTCTATGTTTAAATAACAAGACAGACACCAGTTGTTTGGCTTAATAGCCTCATAAACATGCCAATAAATTTCGTATAAAAAATGTTGTTAAAATGTATACGAGTTCGATTTGCATGGCCTCCATTAGAGATAATGTCTTGGCGAAGGCTAATTTACATGTGAAATTATTTTTTTCATTTATAATATGATTGTTTTATTAGCAACAACAGCGGGCTACAAAAAAGCAGCACTAAATATCGAACGCTATCAGCCTGACTGAATTTTTGTTTCTAAAGAATCATGAGTTGGNCTTAAACATCGACCAACAACAGTTGGTTCCAACATGTAGGAGGTACTTACCGAAAATCATATTAGCGACAGCTTCCTTTCCAGGATAGATGCTTCTCACTGACTTCCTAGTTCATGCGATTTAATGCCTTTTAATATGAACAAGACTTAACCCACATCTCCACTAATCGAATTGGGCAGGCGATTACTGCTGTACTAAACAATGAATATGCAAGCATTATGCCTCTTAAGCCTTGTATTAATATTGTCAACATGCTAAGAGTCTTAAATAAGTCAATCGATTGCCAAGCGCTTGCTTTCTTAATTTATAAACAAAGTTTTCGACATATTAGACCACTCTGTCAGGCAAACCATAAAATTTTGCATGGAAAACTTTATCGAAGTCAAAAAAGCAAGCGACCAACTCATTTATGACTCTTAGGATATTAACAGAATCGTTAAAGCAAGCAAGCTTCAATCGGCTCCGAAGTACACCAAGGATGTGTATTCTCAACATAGTCTGCTACGCCTAGAGCAAAGCGTAATAGCAAAGGTATAAGGTAGGGTTTGCATTACCCAAAGGTAGGCAGGTATGGTACGTACAGGTGGCCGACCCTCCAAGAAAATTCGGATGGAAGCACTTAGGCCACATAGGCACCGATGTCAATGTTCGATAAATCACCTAGATCATCGATATAGTCCTTTGACATAGTGTCGAGCATGATCCCAGTATTGCATTACTCAAAATGTGCGACCAAAAACGTCGAGCTAACGTCAGTCAAATTGTAGCGTTTAAAAGAAGAGACTGAACTGACGATTAACACTGACAAAACAGGGCAACTTGTATTGATTTTTGCTAGATCAGTTGCATATGTGCTCACGCCTGTGCCACTGTTAAATTGTTTTAAACTTTTTAAAGCCATAATGGCAATTTAAAAAAAAAAATGCTTGTCTTACCTAATTTGCCCTCAAAGGTTTCGATATATTTCGAGAATCCAACTCTCTTTACTTCTGCTTGGTCTTTAAATGTTGCAGTCTATCTAGGTTCCATTCGTGGTTACGATATGCCACAAAGAAACTCGTTCACTTATTCACGACTGAACAACGTTAAACGTTTGCATTTGCCCTTGCTCATGAGCAACTTCGTTGCGTTCACCTCTGTGATAATCAAATGATCAATTGAAAACACTGAGCCATTAACGAAATCCGGTGAACCACTGGAGTGGCGGTACCGAACGACAGATTTTTGAGAAATATTTCATGGCACTTTCTTATTTACACTCAGAGTTTTTGCCAGTAATCTGATGAGAAATGTCTGCCCTGGGGTTTGTTCACGTGGTTCATGTCTAATACGCCAACACACTACCTACTACACTACGGCGAATTCAAATCTTAGCTTTGGTCTACCGAAAAAAAGGCGCCAAGACATAACAGACAGTTTAGATAGGGAAAATAAGGATACCCGTTTCTAGGTTTCACGACAATAAGCAAGCAGTCGAACCTTCGAAGAGAGCTTATAGCTGATAATAGAAGAAGATGTTTGGAAACGAATCTCAAAACAAGCTTGTTCGATGCAACCGAAACTTTGTTGGGAATCTACAATTCGAGAATTATAAAACACACATAATTGGTCATTACAGCCCTTCAGTCAGGTTTACAACCTAGTTTTTCTAACATCACTTAATGTGTCTTAATTTTATCCATAACTACAGCTTAAGGTCGTTTCCGAGCGACAGATTTTTTTTTTTTGAGAACCTTTTCTTAGCAGAGGTTTTGCCAGAAATCTTCTGAAAGAAAGGCGCCGAAGAAATTTTCTTTCATACTTCATATTGATCGGAATGTCTTTGATTTGCACCATGGCCTCATGTCTAATTATCCAATGCACTAACCCACCTAGACTAGGACGACTTCGAAAAAAAACGTCAAGACTTAACTGGCAGATTAGGTAGTTAAATTAAGGTTATCCTCTGCTAGGTCCCAGGTCATATGGAAATTCTCTACAATAGGCAAGCAGTCGCCTATGGAGTCGCCGTAGTCTAGTAGGTAGTGTGTTGGCTAATTAGACGAAAGGTCAGGGTTCGTATCCCCGGTCAGACATCAAATACGAAATATGAAAAAAATATTTCTTCGGCGGCTTCCTCTCAGCAGATTTCTGGCAAAAACTCTGAGAGTAAATAAAATTGCCATGAAAAATTTTCTCAAAAACTGTCGTTCGGAGTCGACTTTAAATTGTAGGTCCCGCCACTCATGTATAAAATTAACACACACAACATAAAGTGGTGTGAGAAGCTAGGCCGTAATCCTGACTGAAGGGTTGTAATGGCCAATTATGTATGTATGTATGTATGTAGGCAAGCAGACGAACTTTCGAGGAAGGCTTACACGCCGCTGATAGAAGCAGGTGCTTGAAAAAGAATCTCAAAGCAAGCGGGTTTTGATGCAACCAAAATGTTTGTTGAGAAGAGGTCTGAGTAATGCAGCAGACTATCCAGGAATAAACTGATTTAGCTAACTTTTGACGAACGATTTTCATTTAGAATGAGAGGTTGTATCGAACCCTAAGAGTATATAGTATGGTATGGTTGCAGTAATAAGGCGCTTTTTCACGGCGATAATGATAATAACTGACAGATGCTGACCTGACATGAACAGTTAAGAGGCGGAGAATTTGAAAAATGACGGATTTATTGACTGGCCTTCACATTGTTACAGGTTTTGCCTATAAAAATCTTTTCGATTTGAAAAGTGGAAAGTCTTACATTAATGTGTGAGGCTTGTCAGATGTAAGTTTGACAGGAACAGTTAAGAGGCGGGGAATTTTAAAAATTATGAACTTATTGACCAGCCTTTCGATTTTACAGTCTTACTTATTTTATCTCACAATTTGTTGTTTAAAAAGTGGAAAGCCTTACATTAAAATATGAAGTTTACTGTGCTTATTTCCATTACGATTTCTATTAATTGCTTGAAACAGTGCCAAGAATAATTTGTTTGATGTATTAGATGGTTTATATAGAGAAAATATATTTCTTTCTTGTTGTTGTTGTTGTTGCATTTTAGCATATTAATTTGTTTTTAATTTGCTTTTCTCCTCCAATTTTGCATGATTAAATTGTTAACTCATCAATCAATCATTTTCATTCTATATTCCATACGTTGGTTTTAGTTTTTTTAAAACATAAAATACGACTGCTGCTGTTGCAGTTGCTGTTGGCCGGTGCAGTTGCAGTTTACATGTTTGTATTCAGTTTGAGATTTATCAGTTTAAATAGACGACAACAATTGCAATTATCGATAATTGTTACAATTTTACAATAAAAAATAAAAAATAATTATTATTGCTGCTGCTGTATAACTCTCTTGAATGTTTCATAGACAGTTTGCTGGCTGGTTGGACTGGCTGGTTGGTTGCTGCTTGGCTAGCTGACTGCTACTAAGATGTTGTCGTCATGAAATCTCATTAATTATAATTATTATAATTTTGATTAAATAAAATACAACAACACTCGTAATATATGTATGTACATACATACAGAGACAGTGAAAGATCGTTTTGTAAGCAACAAACCAATCTCTACACAAAATATATGATATGCTGCTCGTTATAAGGAGATTTTACTGTAGCTATAGACAAATTATTCCATACGTACTGTTGGAAAATGTATGCCAAAACATTTTCGTTTTAAATCTTTCTAGTGGATGTGCTTTTAAGTGGTATAAAATGGAATGGAAGTGTATTAAGCAAGCGATATAATCTGTCAACCAACGGAAATTGAAAAAAATGTGCATATGGAACACACTAACACACACTAGTTTGACATAAATATTCATATTTCAAAAGGCATAACCCAATAAACATCATTGCAACAATTACTGTATAGAAGTCTTTAATCCCACAAGACGTTAAATGTTTGCTGGGTTATGTATAAAGCTACCACTTTATATGGGGGATTTAGAAAAAAAATTTTTAAGAAAATTGCTGTTGTCTGGTTAAAAACAAAACAAAAAATAAAACCATAAAAAACAGCAACAACAACAACAACAACAACAAAATAATTATTTTTTTAATATTCACAAATTTGCCAATTTATTCGTATGTTTTAAGCCTTAAAGAGTTGTGCATACACTTTGAATTTTTATTCTAAAATTGAATTTTTTTTTTTACATTATATTTCGAAAGCTTGTTGGCTTCTCTCGGTTATTATTTAATAAAAAAACAACTTTAATTGAATTATTAAATAATTGCGAAAATCAAAAAATTCCCACAAAAATTTTATAAAATTTTGAAATTATGGTGTTGCACAGTATAAACTGAGGTTTTACATACTCAAACGCCTTATAAAGAATAAGTTCGAATGTAAAGGAACCACAGTAGTATAAAACGTTATTATTAATAGAGGTCCCGAGCTATCATAACCAAAAAAAAAAAGTTACAAGCGAGCAGGGCATAGTACTTATTCTCTAAAGGAACTGCCAAGTGAATGAAAAGTCGCCCTATTCTATCAAGTAGTGTGTTGGCTTATTAGATGTATGGCCAGGTTTCAATCACCAGGTCGCAGACATCTCCAACAAAACAGAATATGAAAAAAATATTTCTTCAATACGAAGTCTATTCAATAATTCCATAATTTTTAGAATTCCCAGCCACTTAACTGCTTCTCTCAAACCAGCATCTGTCTGTTGTTATCATTGACGTTGTGGAAAAGCCCCTTATGACTGCGACCATATTATTATGTCTCCTAAGGTTCAAAACAACTCCCATTCTGAATAAAAGAGCGTGTTAGAAGACTACCAAAATCAGGTTATTCCTGGCTAATCTAATGCATTATCGAGATCTCCTCTTATTGTAGAGTCCTAACAAAAGCTTCGCTTACATCAAACCCACTTGTTTTGATATCCCTTTCCAAACAACTGTTTCCATCAGCGGCCTGTAAGCCCTTCTCGAAACCTCATATGAAACCATATATGACATGGGACCCAGCATAGGGTAACCTTATTTTCCCTACCTAATCTGTTAGTTAATGAAGTCATCATAGTCCAGTAGGTAATGTATTGACTTCTTAGTTTCAAACCTCAGTTTAGAAAACTCCAACAAATCGAAGTGTGAATCAATATTTCTTTGGCGACTACCTCTCATCAGATTTCTGGCCAAAACTCTGAGAGTAAATAAAATTGCCATGAAAATGTTCCTCAAATGTCAGTCGTTAGGAGTCAACTTTAAACACATACAACATAAGTGGTGTGAAAAGCTAGATCGTAATATTGACTGAAGGGTTGTAGTAACCAATTATGTATGTGTGTATGCATGATTCTGGGGCATCCAGACTTTCTTAACAGGTGATTTGGACAAAACTCTTGCAACGGCTTAAAACTTATAATTGCATAACGGTATAGGACATAAGTCGCCATCTTGTAATAGGCAGTATGTTGACTTATTAGACGATAGTTTGTAGCTTAAGCCACAGCTTTTTTATCTTCTATTTGATACTTTTATTACTCGTAACAGTTGAACTGAAAATTTCATAGGCTAACGTCGTTTAAACTGAAAATTTCATAGGCTAACGTAGAAAAAGAAACAGCTTCAGCAATGCTGTGTAACAGTCGCTCTTAATCGTAATCAAAAAAAAAAAAAAAAACAGAAACAGAGGCCATAACATTTTCAGCTGGCGTTTTTGCGCACTTTACGGTCTGTTCGCCATGACAGACAATGGTCGTCTTGAAACTGTTGTGTTTCTTCCATTGTCAGATACCAGACTCAGCTCAGAATCATCAATTCGTCGTTGTATTAGGTCGATTGTGAGCTCGCTCGTTGCTGGCTGTGACTCATTCTCGTACACAGGCGATCTTAAGAAATTTCCATAAGAAAATATCGAAGGGTATGATCCACATCATCTCAACGTGAGATTCCCATGCCATTTGACACTTAGCATCTCTCTGATCAGATCATCCGAATCAGGCCAATACAAGACTTGTAATCAACGAAAAATACGGCTCGTCAGTGATAGTCACGGCTTGACCAACGGCGTTCTCTCAAAAATGTAAGCTGATGAGGCCTCAAGTCAGTTGCCTATTATTGCAAAGTCCATTCAGTGAACATAAGTCGTTGTTTAAGTCCTCGATTATATTGCAAAATATCCAGAGCCAAATATGTTCATGCTGAGGGACGTATTTACCAAACTTTTATTTAGAATTGTGTGTGGATGTGACTTGTTTCTCTAAACCAGTTGCTATTTCGTTTAGAAGACTTCACATCCTTTTTTAAACAATACTCCTGAACGTTTTCGTTTTTCCTTAAAAACTTTGCTGAAACTGGAAAGACTTTACAACAAAATTTATGATAATAATGCATAGCACAATACTAGCTAGCCTACCATGATTGAGTGTTACATACATACAACCCTTCTGTCAGTATTGCGACCTAGCTTCTTTCACACCATATATATTGTTTTTGTTAATTTTATACATGAGTGGTGGGACCAACAGTTTAAAGTCTACACTGAACAACAGATTTTTGAGAAACTTTTCAAGGCAATTTTTATTTACTCTCAGAATTTTTGCCAGAAATCTGCTGAAAGGCAGTTGCCAAAGAAATAATTTTTCTTATTTCGTTTTCGCTTGAAGATCTCTGGTCTTACGTCTAACAAATCAATGCACTACCTGCTAGACTATGGCGATTTTGAACCGAGAATCTTTCGTATCAAACTCCCGAGTATCGTAGATGGAAGATATTCTGTACGTGCTCTCCGCTTTTCCTTGTCATTGCAGCTTCTGCAGTGATTGTTGTGTATTACTTTCTTTCCTCCGAACGGCTGCAACCAGAGTCCAGTGTCCCAGTATAATTACTATAATATTTTGAATATAAATTTTGGTGAGGGGCTTGAATAGCATGGACAGTATAGTGAATAGAATACACAAGAAACAAAGCTTTTAATAACACATATTGGAGAACATAGACGAAATGTAAAGTAATGAGAAAACATTAAAGGAAACAGGGTGCCCCGGTAGTCTGGTAGGTAGTATGCTAGAAGATACGATACAATTCCTACCAAAGAGTCTGGTCTGTTACACTATAACAAGCATATGATCTATGCTACTCAGCCCTAAGGGAATCGACCAACTGGCGTAGACGCATAAGAAGCAGAGGCACCGGCTTATTAGACGAAAGGCCGAAGGTCCGAATGCCCGGTCAGACATCAAAAACGAAAATATGAAAAAATATTTCTTAGCGCGCTTCCTCTCAGCAGATTCTGGCAAAAGCCTGAGAATAAAATTGCCATGAAAAGTTTCTCAAAAATCTATCGTTTGGAGTCGACTTTAAACTGTAGGTCCCCCGCCAAACATGTATAAAAATTAACACACACAACATAAGGGGTGTGAGAAGCTAGGCCGTAATTCTGACTGAAGGGTTGTAATGGCCAATTATGTATGTATGTATGTATCACGTATTACTGTGTTGATTAAAAATATTTTTAGAACATTTTATTTAAAATAATTAATTAAATAAATTAATTAAAATATTTAATTAAATTAATTAATTAAATA
>QOCX01006755.1:0-10941 GCA_005959815.1 Sarcophaga bullata
TGGATAGTTCAGCTTCTCTAGACAATCCCATACTATCTTCGATTTAACCTTATAAAAGTTTAGTGCTAGACTGTCAGATAGTATTCCTATGTTTTTCGTAGCTTCTAGCGAAGTTGTTGGCATAGACCTTGACCGCTTGAAAGATATCCGCGAGTTTTTTCGCGTTCTTGACTATGTATGGCCACAAGTAGTCCTCTTTTAAGAAAGTATACAGATTCCAGATTGGCCTTTAGAAATTGACAATCTCAGTCGAAACACTACCAAAGTCATAGAATCTACTAGTTCTGTCCAGGAGAAAGTTCAGGATTCTTGTCTCTTTGATACTAAAAGTCTCCATAGAGGCACATTTTTAGAAAATGTTAGACGTGAATGTATTAGAACTAAGTAAAGGCGACTTTAATACACTGATAAGCATACTTACGGGAAACATATCATTACCCAGCTTGCATTACCTCGGGATACTAACTCGTTCTACGGAACAAAACTGGAAGAATTTGAGAGAATATGTTTAAGATACACACTTCTTAGAGGAAGTAGGTTAAGGGCGAGAGCACAAGAGCTTACTTGATGACTCAGGAGTTTGTCGATAGACATGAAACCCTTAATTAATATCCTCTCTTCCAACCTACCTATCTAGCCGGATTGAATGTTCTAAATGTTCTTTTTCCTATCTAAGCAAACATTTCTCTCTTTTAGAATCTTACATCCTGGTGTAAAAGTTTATAGAATTTTGGAAGACAGTGAATCAAAACTGAATTTTTAATAATCTATTCGAATTGTTTGTTTAAGCATTGAATGAATGGGAAACCTTGTTTTACGATATCTAATATTTTAGTAATCATAATAATAGTAATCATAGTAATAATTTTAGTAATGAGTGCGATGTTTTATGAAAGATTTTTAATGGAGAAATCTAGTTTTCGATGTGAATGTTTTAATTAGATATTCATCTCCTTTAAACATAATCAATAATTGTTTTCATCTTTTCTGAGATAATGAGTCATTTGTACGGAATAAAATTATAAAAATAAAGATTATTGTTATCTTTTCCAACACCCCTTCTCTTCTCTCTCTCCTTTCTTTTTCTCTCTCTCACTTTTTCTTTTTTTAAATAATTATAATAATTTAATAATACAATATAATTTAATTCATTCATTGCTAATTATATTCACATGCATCACATTTTACAATACAAACAAAGAACCAATACTGAGAGAATATTTTCTGTCAGGCAATGTAAACACGCCTCTTTGGAGAAGAAGAAAAAAAAATAAATACAACAGCAACAATAATAACAAAAAGAAAATATAATTAAAACATGATTTTTTGATTGTTTACAAAATTTTGTATAATAATCACAACAACAACAACAAATTGTTCACATGCAAGTTTTTATATGTTTGAGTACGTACATGTGTTGAGAGTACTAGTGAGTATGTAATCGATATCACGATAATTGTCGTAAACATTTTAATAACATTTCGATAATTGTATAAAATTAATTAATTTATTGAACAAAAACAAAAACTTGAAAATTATACACCTGATTAATTTTTAAGTTTTATTTTTCAGTTTGTTTGTTTTTTCCTTTTTTTGTAATTGTATACATTGCGAAATATTGTTCTTGTTATTGGTATCAATTGCAATAGGGCATAGACTTGTAAAATAAATGCATGTGCTTACACTCTTTCTCTGTCTCTCACTCCTCAATCACATACTGTGCTGTTGTTCTTTAAAGATGTCTTGCAATAAAAACAGCAACAATTTCTAGTTGATGTTGTCTAATAATACTTGTCGCATAATAAATGTCGTCACATTAAGCGCTTTTTTTTCGTTCATTTTTTCCTTATTGATTATGCTACTTTGATTTTGTTGTCGTAAAATGATTACGAAAAGCCATCATGGCAATTATAATTTCTAATCACGCATTGCAAATAAAATACAATTAAAAATAAAAACAAAGAAAAATTTAAAACATGTTTTGTTTTTTATTTTTCGATTTGCTTTATTTATTATACAATTTATCGTATTCGTAATTGTTTTTTTCTTTTATTTATTTTTTATTTTGTTTTGGCCGTATTGTGTGAATTTGGTATTTGAGTATATGTATGTATGTATGTATGTATGTTTTGTTAGTGTGTTGTTAAACAAATTAAGTATATGGTCGGTAAATGGGGTTTACTGTTGCTATTGTTGTTGTTGTTGTTGTGGCTTTTAAACTGAATTTAAAAAATTGTTAAAATTTTCTATTCATCACTATTGTACATTTTCGCGATTTGAAAAGCTTTAAATGTAAAGGAATGTTTTCTCCAAGATTGAAAAAGAGATTTTATAGACTTCAGTTACATCTCGTAGACAAAAGGTGCTTCAGGATTCCAATAATATTTATAACTTGATCTGCCTTCGTGTAGCTACATATGTAATGTAATGTCAGTTATAATGTTGAGCAATTTTTAAACCTCACATGTTTATTTAATAATCACAATGTCGTTGATTTATAATCATTGTATTCAGGCACTGGGCCTACTGACTTATTAACTTTCACGATACACTTGTTGCGAATTGCATAGCATTTCCCCTGTGATTTAAAGTACTACGAAATTATTCCTCATCTCACTTCACAATGAATGCAATGCACTGCATTTGCAATGTTTGATAAGAAATAGTGATCATCACACATTGCAAGGTCAAACGTAATTAAAAGATGTTAACGCCTGTGTGCAGTTGGTAGTATTGTATGCATGCGAAACGTAGTACTCAGTTACAAGAGGAATAAGTTTCCTTAAAGTTAAAGTTAACCACTATTTAAGCCACTATCTCGAAAGTCGAAGTTTAGTCTATGACACAGCAAGAACTAATGCATGTAACAATACACAGCCGTAAATGAAAATTAATTGGCCATACACTCAAGAATTTGCCGTGCGACATCAGTAGGACGGAATTCGTAAGCAAATCGTAGGTAAGTTATAAAAGGCTTATGGAACAAAAAGCATTAGAAATAGAACGCACATGGCGGCAACGTAAAGAATGCGCCGAAACGACACACTTATGCATTAGCCAATTTTCTGGAAGAATGTTTATTTTATTACGAATGGGAAGTTTATCCTGATCCTAAGTCCGGATAAATCATGAAGAGGTTCCAGTCATACAGACACGTCTATCTGTCCGTCAAAGTTACGTGATTTTAAGGCAAAAGTTTGTCAAGATTCTTTGCTTAGGACTATAATTGTGGTCCTGAAAGATTGATTTCGCAAGCAACACTCTCGAAAAATACGCAAGGGACCAAGCAATCTAATAGAATAATAGTGTCGAAGGTAACTAATGCAGTATCAAAATAAGAACAAAATGCAACCAGGAGGAGTATATACTAAATTTTTAGGACGCATATAAAGAAATTTAGTAGATAAGCGATTAGTGAGGGAAATTACCGAATTACCGAGATGGGATTGTTCTAACGATCGATGGGAAATTGTTCTAACGATCGGTGGACCAACAAACTCGGTACATTAAATAAAAGATTCATAAAAGTTATGTGGAGGCCAAATAACTTAATTATTGAGTCATCAAAGATTCCTCAAATACCCTTACTTTCCTGTCTCCTTTAACTACATCTCCGGTATTCCAACTCAATGCATGAATAGGGGACATCACCTAAGTGTTTATCTTAAAAGGCATAAAACAAAATTAAGATGATTCTGCAAAGATCTCAATTGCGTTCAAACGAGCGAGCATCGAAGTAATGAGCGTCGAAATCTTGATGAAAAACAAAACAATGGAAATATTGCTATTATCCAAGAGGCACTGAGACACGATGGAGAAGTTTCCAAAAGCGATTTACGAAGCATTCTGATGGACACCGCCTCTACGTGAAATAGCAATTCATGGATAGGAAATAAAAAGGCTGATCACACCGTGACAAGGTGACCCTGTGACAATTCCGCGAAATGCGGTTCCAGCGATGGATGTGGTATAAAATAGCACTTTGGATCTAACACTCAATCAGCAATAACAAGCGTCGGAAGTATCAAATGAGAGAACAGCATTGTAGAATCGAAATTTCTATTGGCTTGCAATCGACTTGTGAAAACTGGTTTAACACAACGTCGTATTTAATTATTCTAATGATTGAATTCCTTTCAAGATCTGCTACCATAAGACTACGTTTAAACTTAGATATTATTGTTGTTGTTGTTATACCTTAAATTTATTTGTATATCTTTATAAAATATTTTGGCACTTGTATTGAATTGTATTGTATTGTCAGATCTTATCTGGTATACTTTTTTGTTTCTTTTCTTTTAATACGAAATGAGTATATTTGTTTCATTTGTTTTGATCATGACGCCAGATACTGCGTATTTATGCCCGTATTAAGTAATGTGATTGTCTATACTTATTTATGGCACAAGATTTCAAAAATTCTCAGAATATTTTATGAAGCATTAATGAAATACCAGTGAGTGTTACACTCAAATCCTCCATAGAAGATTATCATTGGTCCCATTGTGTCTTGAATATTTAGTTCTTAAACTATTTTCAGCTAAAAAATTGCTGAACTGCTTTCCGCTTTTTTTCTTTGCTTTTCTTTTAATTTCATTTCGTATTTATTTAACCGACTTTTCATTCACAATTGTATTTTAAATGGATTTTTGATAAGAAAACCCATTTAACAGTGATTAGTTTCATTGTAATCGAGACAAGAACGTGTCGTTGAAATAAAAAAAAATCCCCTTCTGCAGACACAGTTGAGCAAATATCTAAAGTGTTGCCAACAATAAAACGTCGTCACTCACTCACTCATCAACCGCTATCAGGGTCTTTTGGCCAAAGTGAGTATTTTTCTATAATTTAACCAAATCGATTCAATGTCTTGATAATTGCGAACCAAAAAAAAAAGAAAAAATTCAAAATAATTTATAAATAATCACAGAAGATAACAAATTTTAAAATAATTTGAACAACGTTAATGGGTTTTAAAATGTGGGATTAAATAAAAATTCGAAATTAAGAAACATTATATGAAGTGAGTAACAGACCAACGAAAATATGAAACAAAACAGAAATACATCCTTAAGTGAGAAGAAACGCTGTCAAAATAAAATAGATTCTATATTAGACTGCTTCTGCCAAAGATTTTCATGTTATTTAATGAAAAAAATCGTCAAGCCCAATTCTGTTTCACCTCCAAAAGCGCACTTCTGTTAAAACTTCTCATGTCTATGCAAAAAGTATGAGCCAACCCATACAGCGCGCGATAACGCTTTGATTTGAAAGTCCAATTTTGACAGCGCGTTAAGGAATAGAAGTTTAGTTGCAAAATAACTGTTTTTGTTTCGTTTTTAGTAATGCTATGTTAGCTGGCTGTTGAGGGGCAATTTTGCTATTTGATTTGATGTATTTAGCGAGTAAACATTACTGCCTGGCACAGCAATGGTACTTTATTCAAGTTATTCATTGCAGCGAAAAAATTTGGGCGCTAAGTGACTTTTAGCTGTATGCGCTAATTTAGGTTCTTCTGTAAAATTTGTAGTCTGTTTATTATATTTAGATGCGAATCCCTATTTTGCTCTGGTTTCTCATTGCAAACTGACATTCCAATACTCATTCACTATACTCTGACCTTTTATTTAAAGAGAGGACTAAGCTGGGACAGAAAGACTCAATGCACTTGAATCATGGCCCATTCTGGACTGTGGATATGCTGCAATTTTGAGAAGTCAAACACATTAGAGTTGATTATATGATTCTTAACAACTCACACAACATTTCACTTCAGAATTCCAACTAAGGACTTCTGATCTTAAGATCCAAAGTTTCCCATTGTGACCTTGAGGTTTCTGCCAGTGACTCGAAAATGCTGTAGTATACATATAATTAAGTTCTGATATTTGACTTTCGTATGACTGACTGACCGCTGCAGTATGTTTCAGACGGAGCCATTTTGAAAGCTAAGTAATGCTTGTTGGGTGCTGAGATTTCCCTGAAAATCTTATAATATATTCAGACAGCCTCGTTAACAAATGTCAACGCAAAGTCTCAGAGAAACTTCACATTCTTCAAAGATTATTTTAATATGGTATAACTCTGATATGTTACTGGGCATAGGTGTTACGATTGTCTCAGTTAGTGTAAGTACTCTTAGCTCAGTTTATAGAGCGGCCTAACTCTTTGGCAGCAGAAATATTGTTTGACACTGCTAGAGTTCTATGGAATCCATAGCACAATTGCGGCTACTATCCTATTGTAAGACATGTCGATAGTCTTAGCATACCCTCAAATGGTTTCTGGAGGAGCTGTGAGTATGAGAAGGAGTAAGGGATTATATTTCTCTTCATATATCTTGCTCTTGCCTGTCGTTCTTGTTTGCACTCTCCAATATAAACATTGCAATAGCAAGATTTATTTTTGTGTCGGGTATGTTTCATACAGGGAATGTTTGATCCCCAGATTGAATATTGATTGTAGTATTTCTGGGCTTCACCTTTACGGAAGGTCTGTTACCTAACCTGATCTATTCCAACACCGCAAGAACAGTTTTTCTGTGAGATATAAGATTTTTTCAGAAGTCGCCGTAGTCTAGTAGGTAGTGTGTTGGCTTATTAGACGAAAGGCCAGGGTTCGGAATCCCGGTCAGACATCAAAAACGAAATATGAAAAAAAATATTTCTTCGGCGACTTCCTCTCAGCAGATTTCTGGCAAAAACTCTGAGAGTAAATAAAATTCCCATGAAAAGTTTCTCAAAAAAAATCTGTCGTCCGGAGTCGACTTTAAACTGTAGGTCCCGCCACTCATGTATAAAATTAGCACACACAACATAATTGTGGTGTGAGAAGCTAGGCCGTAATCCTGACTGAAGGGTTGTAATGGCCAATTATGTATGTATAAGGTTTTTCAAAACCTAAATTTTAAGGGAACTGTGCTATTGAGGATTGTTGACGAAAGGATTGGAGGATTTTAGGAAATTATTATTATGAGATCCACAGTTCCACCCATAGATAAAGTATCCTCACTATAATCTAGGCGACTTGAAGAGATTAAAACTGTTAACCTCCCTTTAATTCTTTGCGTATTCACCACGACATTGCGTATACAATCTAATTTAAGTAACTAATTGGTAATTCAGACTTGGATTTGTCAACGCGCAATTAATACTTTTTATCAAACTAACATCTTAACGGACCTGTACGAGATTATCGACAGAACAGATCAATTGTGACATTGTCATATGCCAACCAGTTTAGAGCTAAGATTGCAACCGAAAGTGTATTTATTATTATTTGGCTTTCAATGATGATATGGATAAAGATGGCAATGCCATACACAGGATCACTTCCGTTGAGTGATTTACAGCTATTGCCTTACTCTAAAACTGAGAGACGATCCCTAAGTGTAACCACTTCAAAAAAACTTCCACATCAAATTTCACAGAATACTCAGAGCCAAATAATCATAGAGGGACCAGCCTTCCCTATTTAGAATTTTAGTGTGAAATCTCAATTTCTCTCTGAGCTGAGCAATACATACTTACACTAAACGACAAAAAAAATATCTCAACGACATGTGTTTTGCATTCCCGATAAAATTTTTGAAGCTATTCAATGCTGCCTTCTACAGGAAACCATTCACATAATCTCTTTGACTCTTTCATGCCATTCAATTGTTTTCATAATTATTTTAATACAAAAATTCATACACCCAATCAGTTAATCATTTTGAAATGTTTGCAATAAACAATTATGTTATGAGCACATAAAATTGATCATAAGATTGAAACAAAATTTGATCCAATTGTGTCTAAAAATATAGGCAATGAAACTAGAAAGAAAATAATTCTGCAAATTATTTAAACAAATTATTCGATGATTATTTGAATTCTAATTTTCTAAATACAATAACAAAATAAAATCGGGCAAAATAAATAATAAACATTTCTATTTATGAATTATAAACATTCTATTTGCGAATGTATTTCCTTTCGAAAATCTAAAGATTAATGATCGAATTACAGCAACAACAGTAATAAAAAAGATACTGATTATCAGATTGTATAACTCAATCAATTCTCAATACCACAATCCCCATTTGATAATCGCAACAGCAACGCAGCAAGTGCTGTAGACCTTCAACATAGACGTCATGATAAATGTGACAGCACTTAAGTAAACAAAATCAAGTTTTATGTAGGCATGGCAACTTTACATCAAAACTGCTGTTTGACACAATGCCTCTAATATCTATGCTTGCCATTAATAATAATAAAATTAATAAAATTTTTGAGTTACAAATCTGTCTAATGACAAGCATATAAATTCGCTTCTAATAATTCCATTGTTTAATTTTTTCTTTCGAGCTGCCTTCTCCACATGTGCCTCAGTCGATTTCGTATACATCTACCCTATGATTCCAGTCTATAGTTTGTTCTGCGGCAATTATAAAGGATTAGGCTGTTAAGTTCCCATTTCCACTTTCACTTTCTGTTTATAAAACTCAAATGGTTAGGTATTGAATAGGTTAGCGGCCATAGTTTACAAGCATTGTTTTAGAGCACTGAATTTAAGATTCGCATTTCGTCTTATTCCAAAGTTGTTGACATGGTACATGCACATGTTATATGCGATCAAGAGCATGCGGAATAATGCAGGTTAAGCGTTACTGATTTTTTAGTTGGTATTATAAGTGTAAGTCAATAGTGATCAATATTTAGTATCAGAGATATATGCATATGAACCTAGGGCCACTACATTAACACGCACTACAGTAACCAATTTGTTAACAATATCAGCCTGTGTGAAAAATCGGGGTTGTTGACAGTAAGTGATTCCTTGCAACTCCTTTATTTACATTGCAATATCATACTGACTGTCTATTGGGCATTGTTGCGAGGTGTTATAGGCGCTAGAGGGGAGTGCAGAGAAATAAAAAGCGCGAAACGTTGAGTGAATTAGAAGTTACCTGACTTAGGGGTAGTAACGCAAAAGTTTATAATTTTCAAATAAAATTTAAGAGAAATTTTCGCTTATCACTTTTAATGTCTCTTAGGACCATTATTACAAGTTAAAGTTAAAGTTGGCTTTAGTTAAAAGTAACTTTAGCTAAAGTGAACTTTAAAGTCACCTTTAACAGATAAAATCAAGCTAACTTTTTCAAACATGTGGCAGTGGCGAAGCAATGTCGATAACACTGCTCAATTAAACAAAATTTTTGTTGTTGTATTTGCTTATTTTGCTTATATTTGAAGTTGCCATATTGAAAATAAGATATATGTATGGCAAGTTCAAACTTAACTTTAAAAGTTATAGAAAGGATGATCCCCCTTTAGCTTAACGCTCACTTTTACCTTTTTGGCCATTTATAATAATGAAAAACAATTTATCAGCTCGTTATAATCCTCCCTTTATTTAACCGCAAGTTGTAATAATGGCCCTAAGTGTACTTAGAAAAAAATACACTACACAAGTGCCTCCGATTCTTTGCCAATCCCGGACGATTAAATAAAAAAAGAATATGTTTGAATCCTTTGTACAACTGGGCTAAGGCGTGGGCATCACTGATATAAGATATATGTAATCTTATTGATTCAGTATAAAGATGTACACCCCTCTTAGTGACAGACCACCCACTCTCTAGAACCGTAGCAATTTTTATGGACGGACAGACTGAATAAATGACAACTACTAATTTGACAACAACTAATTTGACAAATTTACCTTCAACAAGACGGCCGTTATCAACTGTCAAAGATAGCAAGTCGTTGTTGGAATATCTCATACAACCAAAACATACATAAATGCATTTTATCGGTACTTATAGGTAACGGTAGCTTAGAAATTATATCTTCTGAAAATTGCTACATTACATCAACACATCAATAAAAACAATTCGACAGAAAAGATGTCTCATAATTCGATTACATAAATTATCTTTTCAATAAAATCCGCAAGATTCAAAATTCTGTACGGTATATTCGAGAATTTAGGGCAAGGAATTTTGGTCCATTATTTAAATCCGAAAACAAATACGAACTTGTTCTTCCTAACACTTTAAAAAAGAAGAATTTTTCACATTTTTTAAAATGACTTTTAAAACATGAGTGGGTATGTGGACCAACTAATACAATTACAAGAGTGGACGACTGTAGGGTAAAATAATTAAAATGACATTTTATCGTTTTTACTTTTGACAAGATTTTATAAATTTTATAATAAAAATTTTATTTTTTTATAATTAAATTATACTCACAATAAAATCTTAAACGTAAATAATTAAATTACCCTGATTTATGAACAAAAGTTTATAAACAATTTTTTTCTTGTCTTCTTAAATGTTTATAACAAAACTTGTTTTTGTTGTAACAAAAAAATTGATGGCACAACTCTTGACTTAGTCAGTTGTTTTTGCAACCATGAGTGATCATTCATTAAACCCGGATTTATAAGCAAAAAGTAAAACTATAATATACGAAGGCCGACTGTTTAACATTCTTCAAACCTAACAAAACAACTCGGACATTGTATAGGGATTACTGGTAGAGGCAGTAAAAAGATAAAAATAATTTACATTGTTGTGATCACTTGATTTAAACTAGCGTCAATCATCAAAAAAGGTCAAGAAAATCGGGATGCCTTCCTATCCACATACCCTACAAAATTATAAATAATTCAAAAAAGAAGTCAATAAGGATCAAAATCTAGTATCAGAGACATATGTATATGAACCTAGGGCCACTACATTAACACGCACTACAGTAACCAATTTGTTGACAATATCAGCCTGTGTGAAAAATGTACAAGTGTTGTTGACAGTAAGTGATTCCTTACAACTCCCTTATTTACATAGCAATATCATACTGACTGTTTATTGGACATTGGTGCGAGGTGCGCCGTTATTCAGCCTTGACCATTATCGCAAGTATGCCCTTTTCGTCATTTTTACGCTTCCAG
>QOCX01006756.1:0-10941 GCA_005959815.1 Sarcophaga bullata
CGCCATCACGTTGTGTTGCTATGGTTGAGTTTCTTAAAATACCTGCACAAACAGCAGGTCATCATATTTTTGTTTTTTTTGATTTGTTTTTAGCACAGACGTTAGAAAAGAAAAGAAAAAAAGGAAAAGGAAAAGGAAAAGAAAGATCATTAATTAAAAAACATTTCAGTTTGTTAGTAGAGTGTGTATGCGTTGGTCAAAGAAATGTTTGCATATGTTTGTGAAACATGTTTATGGAAACGGAAATCACAAGAAAGAATTTGTTTCTCTTCATATCATTTAACCAATCTACGTGCAAAAGTCTTGATTTCCGTTTCAGGTCTATGGCACGTGTATCTATTCAACTTAAAATTATTTTCACATGGTATTTTTATTTTTCAATTGAATAACAAATACAGGGACAAGCCAATCTCAATTCTATCCCTGGAAGATAATTTTACAATTGCCATTGGCGTGAATATTAGACGGAGAATAATGAAAAAAGTATGCCAAGATGTCATCCCACCGTGTAACAACGAGCATTATTTACATGAAAAAGGGTGGCCTTTTTAATTTGTTGTTTCATTTTCTGAATTCAATTTTAGAAATCACTGCATAACTGTACTCAGTATACTGTTTTTGAGGACATGCCATAGTGACAAGTTCAATACCCACAGGTCGGCATGACCTATTGTATCCTATTAAGTTAAACAATTCTCGGGGCAACCAAGACCAGGGCAATAAGAACTAGTACTTCAACTGTACTGGAGAACTTAAGCCTTTTGCACAAGAGAAAAGAGTTTTAAAGATTATGGTCATTATAATGGATGACAACACAAATATGAGGCTGAGGGAGGGGCCTCGTTATCTGATAAAATTTGTAACTTCCTCCTGGACAGAACCATCCTATGATTTTGGGAACACAGTTTAATAATAAGAGTTAATAGAAGGATTTGGAAGCTACAGATTTTAAGAGAGGTCCAATCTAGAGTTTTTGCATGGGTCGTAGATAGATATTTTGGCATGAACTGGGGCATTGACTCCCAATTGAAATATTACAAGTCCATGGAGAAACTTGTATGTATTCCAAGCGGAACGTATATTTCGATGGAAGTCATAAAAAGATGTGATCAATTCAACTTGGACAAAGGGCGGAACCTGCTTATACTATCTGATAGTTGGTTCGATATTCGAACACTTGCCTCGTATGAAGCTGACTGAATGGGAAAGCTTAACAGGGTAAATAGAGTCATGCGTTGCCCCTAAACAGCAGAAGTGGGCAGAAATATTACGCAAGCTATAGTGACTAAAAGGGATGTTAGAGAGAGGCGGAGACTCTTCTCAAACCGAATGGCTTTGAGGAAATTAAACTTTTGTTGTGCTAGTTTAGATTTCAGTCATGTAAGCTGAGACTCAAAGAGCACTTCTTTAAATTGGGTTCCCCTCGAACCCAATATGTTGATTCTGTGTTGACTCGTTGCCACCAACAGCGGTGACAGTAAATTTCTGTGAAGTGGGAATTGATATTTGGTAACGTATGCTCACAAAAGGGGATAATAAAGGGATGCATAGACTCTTCACAAACCATATGGTTTTGAGGCAATTTAAGCTTTTGTTGGGTAATTTGAGATTAAAGTCATGAGCCAGTTATCGTAAAGCAAGCTGTGGTTAGTAAATGGCTTCGGAACGGGCATTTAATACTCAAAGAGCACTAGTTAAAATAGGAGATTCCAGGAGAGAACCTAGTATGTAGGTACTGTGATGAAAAGAACGAATTGTTCGAATACATTTGTACACGGAACTTGTGCGACATTAATGCATACTCTGCGCTGATCTGGGAGTTATTCTTGCTAACAACGAGCAGCATTCTAAGGTTTTGTCAGCATAAAGGAACAGGCATTGCTGGAATACGTTAGACAAACTGAAAGTTACGTATGATTTCAGCGTAATAGGATTGTAAGAGACATTACAGCGAAACGTTATACAAACTGAGGGTTACGTATCTCGTTTCAACGTAGTAGGATAAGAAGAGACATTACAGGGAAACGTTATACAAACTGAGGGTTACGTATCGTTTCAACGTAGTAGGATAGGAAGAGACATTTTAGGAATACGTTGTATAAACTGAGAGCTACGTTCTAGCGTAATAGGATTGGAGGGAATAGGATAGGCATACGTTATACAAACTGACAGCTACGTATGGTTCTAACGTAAAAGGGTTCGAGGGAATATTATAGGCATACGTTTTACAAACAAAGGATAGTAGAATAGATCGTATGGATCCAGTACTATGGAACCTAAACTATTATTTGTTAGTTTTAATTTTATTTTTGCGAATTGAAAGTGTAAGAATAAGAAATCAATTTTCAATTTTTCCTTACGTACCACAATGTGAAATACGGCGATTTTTCGGTGATCCTGGACACGTATAAAGAAAAGAGCGTTGCGTATCTGAAACGATTACAAAGTTTGAATTATTAAAGCAATTTTTATGATTTATAAGTAAGGTGTAGTATTTACCATTCCTTTTAATGCGATTATGATCGGGCGAACCGGAACATGAGTAACGTGAAGTCATTTGATCACGACGATTTATGCTTTCGGCGCCTATTTTGATGAATGGGCACCATCGAAAAAACATTTTAAAGCCAAAACGAAAGCTAAAAAAAAAAAGAAAACAAATTGAAGAAAAATTCTTTTTAAATAATAAACAACAACAACAACAACAACAACAAAATCTCAACAACACATAATAAAAATAATAAATTGAACTAAAATTGAGAGAGAGAGATGAGGAGAGAGAGAAAAAGATGGAAAAGAAATAACAATGCAGTAAAGGAAGTAAACGATATGTAGTAACCATTGTAGTACGTACTACGTATTGTACGTACAACAAGAAAACGGATTTAAAAATGACAGTCTTTGTTTTATTTTATTTTTTTTTTGCTTCCGTACGAGTAGAATACAGTAAAGCTGGCAGGATAACAACAAAAGAAAAGCAAAAAAAGGAAATATTTTTAAAACCGTTATTTATACCAAACACAAGCTGTATTTATTAGTTACATTGGAGGGTTTAAACAAAATATAATCTTTCTCTCGTATGACATTACTAGCATACATACAGACATATGTATGTATGTATGTATATATGGGTATGCGTGTATGGAGGATATTAAAAACTATTGCAACCCATATGTGGTTTCAAAAAAAAAAAAAACAAAAAAAAAAAGACGAGAAGCGAAATGAAATTTTTCCGCTACTGTTTGAAAGGAAATGATATGAAGGGCAAGAAGAAAAAAATGAAACAAAGTTAATAATAAATAAGTAGAGTCATAAAGATTGAGTACATATGTTATACCCTACATTACCATTCCTACAGTACCTAAACTCTTGTCAACTACAATTCAATGCCTTAGTACAACACTGTTGAGGTTCAATCAACTCCTTTTCCTGCATCTACATAGTACCACTAGTAACTTGACGTAATGATTGATGCGTGATTGATTGAGCCTTAAACAGCACTTGGTTATAGTTGGTTTATGATTGAAGGTTAAATCGCATGCTTGCGACTTTAACTCGAAGACTTGTGAGCCTCGGCATGAAAAAACAATCTCTGTCAATCAGTGCAGACTTTGGCATACTCTACTTAGCATCAATATGGGCATAAACGAAAATCTACTAGATCAAGCAGATCAAACAGATTCATACACGATCTGCTTTACGGATCTGTTGACGTTGCAAGCTTTAGCAACGTATTAATGAACGGAAATTATTTGAGCGCTCTCATTCTATTGAATAATGGCGACAAAGATTGGAGACGCATTACAACGATTGAAAGATACACGAAAGAAGGGTAGAAAGATGAGATGGAGAACACCAAATGATGGATTATTACACACATAGATTCTTAACGGTTGTCAAGTAGTTCTATGTGTTCAAACTTCACCGGCTGAACTCAAAACAGTGATGCACTTGGCTTTCGAATGTGGTAGATTCACTGAAGAACGTCGTATCCTATAGTTCTTTATCGTCCTATTGAATAATGGCGGCAATGATGGAAGATAACGTTGTAAATCTTGCGTTACACATCATACCACAAAATGGATTATTACATCACATACGTTCTTTTCGGTTGTAGAACCGATTTAAGTTGGCAATAGTTCTATGTGTTCAAATTCCTCCGGTTGAACTCAAAACAGCTTTACACATAGCTTTCGAATATGGTAGATTCATCGAAGAATGTTCTGCATTAGAGAAGACCGTCATACATTATTGTACAATCATTGAATACACTTAGTTGCCGAGATGATGATCGATCAAATCGAGTGTCAAATGGAATGCCGGAAAATTATTTTCCAGGAAAATTTTACGCAGATTTAGTATAATCGTGAGAGATGCTGCAGAATCTATAGACATCGACAGCTGATCAGGTATACATATACAGTTGGCCATTACAACCCTTCAGTCAGGATTACGATCTAGTTTCCCACAACACTTATGTTGTATCTCTTAATTTTATGTCTGACCTGGGGTTTGAACCGTGACCTTACGACTAATAAGCCAACACACTACCTCCTAGACTACAATTAATGCAACTGATCGCGCAAAGAATCCAAAAAGATGATAATTTTACAGAGAAAACTGAAATGTAAAGAACAATGATGTTTAAGTATAGCGCTTTGGATGGCTTCCTGAATGAAATACGTAATCGGTGATTCTATCTGTCTGTTGGCCACTAAGGTGGTTTAAGTGGGTTGGAAGTCACAGACTGACTAACTGAGGCTAAGTATTGCTTGCCACCTCTTAAATCAGAAATTTTGTCAGTGCCTTAAAAGGCTTTGGATATTCTAACAATAACTGCTGTGGCTCTCTATCTATTTTAGCTTCTTTACAAGTCATAATAGTTGACATTACAGACCGAAATAAAACGTTGGATGAAGAGAAACATATTATAAGAGATAGTCCGCTGTCAATCCTATCCAAAAAACAATACTTATCCACTATTCGTGCAGGTCTACTGAACATTTTTTCTACATCATTCAAGAGCTATGATTGTACCGAATGTACTCCTCTATGCCTAACTCACTTCCCTTTAAATGAGAAAACAATAATGGATTCCACTTTACTAGACCTTGAGTTTACACATCATTTTATCATCCGTATTAGCCTTCATAGAATTTTCTGCGAAATATTATATTTTAAGCTCAATTACCTTCACATGCAGAGACAAAAAAAAAAGAGAAAAAGAAAAAGAAGAAAAAGAAGAAGACAAAAACACGGAATCAATTTGTTCTAATGCTTGAACGCGCATAAGCTCAGTGATACTAAAATTAGTAAAGATTTTCTCTCTCGCTCTCTCGCTCTCTCTCTCTCTCTCAAGCCACTATTTATTTATAATTTTTCATTCATTTCTTAGAAACTACGCTCTCACACTGTGTAGTTGTATCTGTTGTGTGGGAGCTTAAATGTGTCATGGAGTATATTCCATTCAAATGCAGCAGAAGCACAGAATATTGGCACACATAAAAAATCTCACATCTTTGACAGGCAATCATTCGTGCCACTATCGATAGTGAAAGCCAGTATTGATAAAACCCACATCGTATCTATTAAGAGCATGCAACACACTCACTCTCACTCACTCTCGGTATTATAAATTTTGTGCCACAACCTTCACTGCTTCTTTATTGATGACTGGTTTCGGTTGAGAGAGATGATGCAGCGGTGTATGGCAACCGCAAACTAAATTTATTGCAATTAAAACAGTTGATGTTAACTAATTAGAACGATTATGGAGAAATATCTCAAAAGTGGTATAGCAAATCAATTCCAGATAACTTGGTGCCGTTGCTGTACAAAGTAAGCGATAAAAATTAAAGTAAATAAACTAGGAAAGGGACATAAATGGAGACAAAGTATGCCATGGGGAACAATATTTTTAGTACTATTTATTTCAATACTCCATAAATATGGTGAAAAATAAATATTTTTGGTATGTTATTCATAATTGCAGTTTATAAATATGTAAACTTTAGGTATTTTTTTACGTTTCTTTTATAGCCTTAAAAATTTGGTACTTTTTTTAAATTCTCCCTCTTTCTTTAAAGGGTACAAATGTTACTTTCTTTTGCTTTAATTTTTCTCATGTTTTCTTTACAATATATTTTGCTTCCTTTATACGATAATATTACTTTAATTTGGATACTTTATTAAGGAAGTTTTAAAGGGACTAATAAAAGTACCAAAAAAAGGGGAAAATGCTTAAAAAAGTTTGCAATGAAATATTGTAGAAAAAGTTATATAAAGACGGGAAAGAAGTTGGAATAATAATCACAAAAGGTAAAAAGAAAAAAATTACAATAACAAATCAACAGTACAGTTCTAGAACTTGTCAGATCAAAAATAAATGAAGTATTAAGGGAATGGAAGTTAATAAATAATAAAGTGGAAGAATATGAGAAAATAATAACCAGGTAAAAAGAAAAAAAAACTACAATAACAAATCAATAGTAAGGTTCTAGAACTTGCCAGATCTAATATAACCAAAGTGTCCATGGAGTCGAAAATAACATTGCCAGTCAGTATGATATAAATTGTACCATAAATCGATTTCCTAATTGTAGAGAACTCTGGGGTATCGACAAATTCGAATTATCGGTCACAGTTTCTCTAAGAGAGCTGACTACATCTGTAACGCCTTCAATCTTTTTAAATTTCTTAGAAATATTGTCAATTGTGCACGTACAGTAAGTGGTTTATGATGACCCATAGTACTTAAAATGGCTTGAATCCCCACTTTAGTAGTCGGATTGTATTTAAACGACCCTTATTCGTACATAAATGGCAACACGTACACATAAGTGGTCATTATAATCCTTCAGAAGGATTGCGACCTAGCTTCTCGCACTACTTATCTTGTGTATTTTTAATTTCATACATGAGCGGTGGGATCTACAGTTTAAAGTCGACTGCGAATAACAGAGTTTTTGAATAAACTTTTCATGGCAATTTTATTTACTCTGAAAGCTTTTGCCAGAAGACTGCTGAGAGAATGTCGCCGAAGTCAAATTTTTTCCAATTTCTTTTTGTTGAATATTCCTGACCTGGGTTTTGAACCGTGGCCTCACATCTAATAAGCCAACACACAACCTACTAGACTATGCCGAATTCGTAAGTGACACTTCAGATAAATGATATTTATTAGCTGACAGCATTGCCAGACCGGCGGTTTTGAAGCCACTAAATGGTTAACTTGGTTTAAAACTTTGTTGGTACTTTTTGAAGAAATATGTCACTATAGTTGTTAGCACTTAAAAAGTACTTTTTAGGCACAAATTCAAATATTAAAATTTGTACACTTTCTATTGGATTTCAGGCGAAAGGAAAAAACCAGAAAAGCCCCATAAAAATAAGGAACTTTTATTGAAAGGAAAAAATTCTAAAAAAATTGTATTTTAAACCATATTCCCTGTGTGCATATCAATTACACACTTAGTACTCCATGTGGAATGCTCCATAAAAATAATGTTGATGGCAAACCATTTGCACAACTCCAAGGAGATCTTAAACCATGTATGTGTGTGTGTGTGTAACCATAAAAACTTTGCTCGTGTATGCGTAATATATCAAAATAATCCCACGAGTATTTACATTTACAATGTTTACCCACATTTTTGTTCACTATCTATTCCATCATTGACTACTTATCCCTGTTGTTGTTGTTTGTTGTTGTTGGTTGTTGTGTTTTCTTTGTTTCTTGTCTTTTTCAATAATGTCAACATTCTGAAATATTTCGTAAAAACTCACATGAAGAAATGGAGCATAAGAATAAGAAGTAGAATAAGGAGAAGAAGAATACTTACGTGAATTCATCCAGCAGTAGATAATCGGATTGTACATTGAATTACTCATCGCCAGCCATATATGAATAAATAGACTTCCTGTATGAAGGGTGCTTCCGTTATGGCCGTGAAACATGATGTCAGTATGAAATACGTATGGAATGGTAACCAGCATACGGCGAATATTAATACACAACCATCATCATTTTCACCACCTGTGTGTGTGTGTGCATCAATACATGCAAAGAAAACAGTTTTTAATTTTTAACAAAAAACTAAAAAAAAATAATTTAAAAAAAACTTTCTTTTACAACAGGAAATAACACAAAAGAGTTAATGGGAACGCGTTGTTGTTATTTCTGGTTTTTCTTCTTATTCTTGTTGTGTTGCTTTAGCTGGGGTCTTTTTGTTGTTGGTTTTTAACATAAAAATTATTGAGTTTAATTAAAATATTTTAGAGTTTCCTATCCTTTTACCATGTGTAGTAAGATGATGTGGTGTGTGTGTATCAAAAAGAGTTCAAATTACACCATTTCCCATTGAAAAAAGAAAACGATTTTTTCCATGTTTACTTTTCTTTGTAAAAAATTTGTGGAGAGAATTAATTGTTTATTCAAAAAACAACCTTTTTTACAATACGAAATAAGTTAGATTAGGTTGGAGTGTTAGCTTTGACACCAAAGTTTACTTGAGCACGAATAGTGTTTAGTGATGCAGCGGGCAAGCGCCAAATAAGTTACTAAAACCTAATTCTAAGCCACACATGTGTATTTAAAATTTGAATTTTAATTTTTTTTTTTGCTCTGAAAATTTATTTGGGATCCTATTTATCTTATTTTAACTCTCTTGCACTGAAGTGCATATTATGCTGACGATTAAGCTTGTGAAATATGTTGTCGAAGTTAACACATGTACCATATGTAATGGTGAACACCTTTCTATTATATACATACGTAATTGGTCATTATAATCCTTCAGTCTGGATTAAAGCTTCTCAGACCACTTTATGTTCTGTGTGTCCTACAGTTCAAAGTGGTTGGGTCCTACAGTTCAAAGTCGCCTTCAAACGATAGCTGAGAAACTTTTTGTGGCAATTTTATTTACTTTCAGAGTTTTTGCCAGAAATCTGCTCGTTGTGTTGAAGATGTCTGACCTGGGATTTGAGCCGAGATCTTACGTTAAATATGTCAACACACTACCAATTAGACTACGGCGACTACATTCTGTTGCTATGTAAAAATTTGAAGGCTGCTAGTGAAATCGACGTAGCAAAGGTGTGAACTGAAACTGTTTTGCTTATAACGAATATCTGTTGGACGTCGCTGTAGCCTGGTAGGTAGCGTGTTGGCTTATTAGGCGAAAACTCATGGTTCATATCGCCGCTCAGACATCTCGTACATGAAAAACAAATTTTTCTCAGCAGTCTTCTGGCAAAGAAAAACTCTGAGAATAAATAAAAAATTGTCATGATAAGCTTCTCAAAAAACTGTTATTCAGAGTTGTATTTAGACTGTATGTCCTACCTTTTATGGATAAAATTAATACACACAACATGGATGGTGTAAGAAACTCAGTCCTCGTCTTGACTAAACAGTTGTAAAGACCTATTAACCAAATAAACGCCTAACAAAAATTCCTCATTAAGCTTGAATCAAAATTAACAGATATAGTACGGATGACTTGATATATTAAGCCGCAATCTTGCTTAAAGGCTTATAAAAGCTAGTTATGGCTCATGGCTTACTGCTGGAGCCATTTACTGCCAAACAGCGGGAACTTTATTGAGCATTCGGACTATATGGGCAATTGCTGCTTTAATTGAGAGGCTATTTTGTTGTATTTAATTAAAAGTTTTTTTCTAATTCCGTTTTTCTTATTGGAGGCCTATTTAACTGATGGTGAATTACTGAGGAAATAAACTTTTTCTTAAAAAACTAAAGTTTATTTTTAATAAATAATAAAAAATTGTTTCAAGGCCTATTTAACGATACAATATTGGATAAAAAATTTAAATAATTTATCTATTTTCTAAATAGAGGCCTATTTATCAAGTTAATATAGTGTGGGAAAAATTTCTTTTCCAAATCCTTTGTGATATTGAGTTTTTGATTTAAAAAATTCAAACTTACCCTTCGTTTGCTCTTGACATTCTCTACCTGACGCGGTGTATATTCGCCAATTGCTTTTGAGCCCCACAATTCCAAACCCACACGAGAGTATGTAACGCTCATAGAAATTATTGGCAGAAAGTAGGTGAGTATCATAAATAAAATGTTGTAGCTAAGAAAAGAAACGAAACAAAAGATTATAAAAACATTAATAATGTTTAAATAATTTGTTAAAAAACAAAAAATTACAAACAAAAAAAAATCTATTTAAGGAAACAGTCTCACGGGTACATACTATATGTACGATGACAGGAAATTCAATTTTGAAATAATTTTGAAAAAAAAAATTTTCTAAAGAAGAAAAAGAAAAAAAAAAACTACAGACACGTGTGTAAAATAAAGGAAGACATAAAATACGTATACATTTCAACGAAATTATAAGGAAATCATTAAAAATTATTTTTAAAGTATTTTTTTGCATATAAACACAGAGGGGAAGGAAGTTATATTATCATGATTTCATAAAAAAAAGAAAAGAAAATAAAATGCCTTTAATAAGCAGGAGGAAATATTATAGCCTAGCTATGGAAGTGCTGCTGAAGTTATCAGCCATACAAGAAACTTTTCTGTGAGACTAAACGTATGAGTGATATTTAATTCGAATGGCAAACATTGCTTATACGCCTCCTCGCCATTAATGTTATACACACACACTCACAGAAATATTTCACAACTTTTGGTCAAACATACTCTCCTCATCAAAAACTTTTTTTTTGGTTTTCAGTTAAATTAATAGCACAGCGATAAATCACGTTCTCTATTCATTAAAATGGACTAAAACTCTTGACATTAACGCTCCTGTATTCTGGCGGAAAACTAAAAATCATGAAAAGTTTTTCTTCTGTCTGAAATGAAGTCACTTTCAACGTATGTTTTGTCATGTCAAATGACTGATTAGTACAAATGACAGAAACTAACAGTCCAAAACAACAGCAACAACAACAACAACAACA
>QOCX01006758.1:0-10938 GCA_005959815.1 Sarcophaga bullata
AAATGGAAATTATCAATAATTATTCCAATTCTGGAACCAATAACGATTATAGAACCATTGCTATTCTTGCCCTTTCTATCTAAAGTTGTGGATAATATTATGACCACTGAAATTTTTTAATATTTCGAATTTCATGATTGAGATGTGATCTTGGCAGAATATGGTCTGTTTTTTTAGGTGTATTGGATCGTAGTAAAGTGTTTGACACAGTTGATCATAAAATATTGTTGGAGAAATATTGTTTTTTTACATTTACGTGGCCTGTAGATTTTTGCATAATCTGACTTGAAACTGTATTGAATGGTAATTAAAAGTAAGTCTGAAGCGTGAAAAGGTACATCAATATTTGGACAACAATTATTTATCCGATGAAGCACTGTAGCATACAAATTTATGGTGAATCTTGCTAGAATAACTAAGTGGAACGTTAACAATGGATTCAACCAAGTCGCAGTATTTTTTTTTATTAACAAGAAAAATATAATTCCTTATAATATCATCGTGGTAAACATTCAACGCCTATCGAACTTAACTTTAGTCGTTAAAATTCATATTCTACCTGACTTAGGTTGGCTTACAATGATATAGCTATTCTATGACGTAGTAAGGCTAAAAATATAGTCGAATTTGTAAACTTTTTTATCGAATTAACTTATATTTCACAAAAGCCTTCAGCACACTTGTAGGAGCATTTCCCACGTTTATACCAGGGCAAGTCCATCTCATATCTTATTCAACTCCACTACTACGATGAATTTACAAACTTTTTATTACATTTATGGGTTGATTATGTATCCGTATTAAGTTTTTAAATTCGATGCATCGTATAAGAAACATCAATGTTTAATTGGATGCTGATCAGATCTGACCCTATGCAACGGGCTTATATTCACAAAGCCTTCAGCACACTTGTAGGAGCATTTCCCACGTTTATACCAGGGCAAGTCCATCTCTATATCTTATTCAACTCCACTACTACGGTGAATTTACAAACTTTTTTATTACATTTATGGGTTGATTATGTATCCGTATTAAGTTTTTAAATTCGATGCATCGTATAAGAGACATCAATGCTTAATTGATGCTGATCAGCAAAACAAAAAAAACATCGAATTGTATCGATGTATCATTGAAATATATCGGAGTGTTTTTAAAAATATCGATGTATATCGTTCATCACTGGCGTAAGCTTCAATAAGTTGTTTATTTCATCGATTGTTGGACGATTATACTTACTAGAAAGTAAATGGTTTTTGTTTAAAATTTAACTCATTTAAATAAATATTACACATTAAAATAATATAAGAAAACTTTTCAAAAAGAAAATAAAAGTTAAAAAGGCATACAGACAGTTTAACATTTTCACTGATTTCATTGTAATTTTGCTTGTATGGCGGGTAATAATCCTATTTAAAAGTTCAAGTTCTAACCTGATGTCTTTAAACATTTTTGAATCATTTTAGATATTTTAGGTATCGATAATCGATAGGTTTTCATTTCAATTCCTGTTGATTCCTGTATAAATGAATAGTTTACTGAATAGAATTTTAAATTGTNTCTTTAAACATTTTTGAATCATTTTAGATATTTTAGGTATCGATAATCGATAGGTTTTCATTTCAATTCCTGTTGATTTCTGTATAAATGAATAGTTTACTGAATTTTAAATTGTTATCGAATGAAATTATCATATTATCATTTAATTTGCATGATTCTTTTGTTAATTTTTCTTCTTATCATATTAAAATACAATTTTATAAAAATAGAATAGAAAAATAATATTTATTGACTATTCTTAAATTGATCACCATCACAATCACAATCATATTTCATAATTATTTTTATAATTAAATTATTATGATAACTTTTCCCAAATACTAATAATGAATGAACTATTGTTTTGAATACTTTTTTAGGGCCAAAATACAAGAAACACAAAACACGCTATTCCCATGGGATGAAGGAACAAATAAAACGGAAGATGAAAAACTTACCGCCTGGATGGTATCTGATAATGGTAAATTAAAATATACAAACAACATGTAAACAATGTAGTCAGCCGATTACCCTTAGATAACTATGATAATTTATGGCACACAATTTCCTTACACCGCACTTAATTGAATTGAAATTATCTTTAACAAGACACTATTGACACTCGTAAATGTAAAGTGTAGTAAATAAGCAATACTATGGCGAGTTCAGGTGTTACTATATTCTGTAAATATTTTTAAGAACACATTTAGTTAAACTTTAATATTCAGAGAAAATTTAGCATTAAATCACAATAAAAAAATATTTTTCGTTCTTAATTTCATTTAGGTTTTGATAATTCTACACCAAAGGGAAAACGACTTTTTCATCATCACGATCACCACAATCATCATCATCCATTATAGAGAGAAGTAGAAAATTTTGTTATGAATTTCTTGTTTGTACCTGAACGTATATAAATTTAAATAAAAAATATTAATTCTACTTGGGACCATTATTACAACATGCCGTTAACTAAAGGGAGAATTTTAACGGGCAGATAAATTGTTTTTCATTATTATGAGTACACAATAAGATAGAAGTGAGCATTAAGCTAAGGGGAAGATCATCCTACCTTTAACATTTAAAGTTCACTTTATCTTTGAGATTGCCATATTATATTTATTTTTTTCGATATGGCAATAATAAAATAATAAACATAACAAATAAGAAGGCACGTCGTTGTCACTGCGTTTTTAAACAACTTTTTTAAAGTAGCAAAAGTTATCGATATTGCACCAGCATTGCCATATTTTTGAAAAAGTTGTCTTTATTTTATTTGTAAGTTGTAATAACGAAAATAAGTTAAACGCGACTTTACAGTTCCCTTTAGCTAAAGGTAACTTTAACGACAAGTTGTAATAATGGACCTTATTCATACAAGCCAATCAAATACCATACAAAACACAATTCATGTTTCGTCTTCTTAAAAGATGACAGCAAAAACACTGAAAAATCAAATTCGGCAAAGCCGAAATTTATGTGTGCTCTTCATCAATATGTATTTGCATTTCAATTCATTTTTGCATTTTCACAAAGGATCATATTGAGGTTTCTATCGGGTTTTATATGCATTGGACTGAGGTTTTACGAAGAAATAAAAGAGAAAAGCTAGCAACGAATAAGAAATGTTTCTAATGATATCACAAATGGCAAATCTTTAAATGAGTTATTTCGTGATGAAGTCCTTTCCTTTGATAAAAATCAAAGCTTCGGTTTGGCATCTCATAACCATCACAAGAGACTTATGAAGGTGAACATTTTTCTCAAATCGCCTTTAGCTTGACCTATTCTGTCACTAAATTCAGGTCCCCAAGTGCGGGATAATAACAGAGAAGATGTTTTGTGGTTTCCTCTTTTTCATCATCTCAGTCTGCTGGCGTACGCATACAGACGCCAGTGTCTCGTTATCATCGCTATGACCTTCCTTAGACGGAATCTTGGTTCAATACAAATTTTGCTCTGCATATTCGAGCCAGATGTATCTGATGTTTCTACAAAAGGGTTCATTATTACATCTTTGGTTTGGTAATGAATTTATGAGACCATTTGTTTGCCTTTCTGCAGAGGAAAGCCAATATCATGCACGAATTCATTTGAATTGCAAGCTTTAGTAGGTGCGTTATTCTTGTTATCACATCGACGAATTTCTCGGTATCTCGTCCAAAGACACCCGGCATTTTTAAACAATCTTAGATGTTATGTATACATTCTCATTCTGCTGTACTGTCAGTATTACCATACGATATACCGAATTCGCACAGCGGCAAAAGCAGATTCAGCTATTGTGTACATTCAGACCAGATATCAGCAAGAATCGTTTTTCGCTTCTCATAAGGACTCGAGTGATTCGAATCATTCATTATTTACAGCTTTAGTTATTGTTGCATTTACAACAAAAGAAAAAAGACGCATAAGCAAAAACACAGAGCAGCAAACAGAGCAAAAACTTAACCTTCTTGTGAGTACTTTACTGTTCTTATTCAAATCATATTTATTTTGTGAGTCGGCCATATGCTGAGTAAAGAAGAGTCGAAACCGATAACATCATGTGAAGTATTAGGTATGAGTATGATCGGTACTTCAAACTTTGAAAATAAATATGAATGCAAAAATTATGAGTAGTATGATTCGAATCTACTCATCTCTTTGACATACTCATCGCTGATCGCTGATTCAGACCAACTATACTAAACATTTTGCCGACCATAGCTTCTGTATTTCAATGCCTCTTATTCGCTCAGTCTCTCTTTAATATGCCTTTTAACTGACAGATTCATGGAAACTACAAATAAATTGTGTAAATGCCGAAAAATATGAATCGCAAATGCAAAGAGATTGGTAAATAATAAATGAAGAGTTTGAATGAAACTCAAGAGCCTGGCGCACTTATTGTGGCAGAATTATTGCTTTAATTCTTTGTTAAATTGATTTCGATTTTCATAGATGGAAACTGATTTATAATGAAATGTTGAGGAGAGCACAATATGGTTGATATATATTGTAATAATAAAATATCAAAAAAACAAAAAAAAAATAAAAAATCCAATAAATTTTATGAACCTTAATATGGATAACTTACTTGTAAATATTTTTTAGCGTAATTATCAAAAAATTTTTCGCTAATTTAGTTTTATAAGTAAAATGTAAGTTTTTCTGTGATAACGAAAAAAAAAATTAATTAAAAAAAAATAATAAAAAACAAGAAATCGTTTTTAAAAACTTAATGTAAAATCGGTTAAGAATCATAAGAATAATCATAATAATTAAAAACCAATGTAAGATAAATAATGTACACTCGGTATTATTGTATGTATGATGTATGATTGTAGTAAAATAATGTTTCATTTATTTCGTTTTATTTATATTGTATATGATATGTTTTAGAATATGTTTTACTAAACAGAGATTGTAAAAAATAGTACATAGTATGGAGAGCAAGAAATTAAAGGTTTAGAGTGTAAGACAGACATTGAGAGAGGAGAGAGAGAGAGAGAGAGAGAGAGACAATATAAATTGTACATAAAAATATTATTGTTAAAATGTTTGAAAATTAAAGAAATCTGTACGAATGTGTTGTTTTTCTTGTGAAGATGTGGTTGAATTTTTTCTCGCCTTCAAGTATTTTAGCGACGATGTGTTGGTGCTGGCCATTCTTCAACAACGGGTGCCACAACGTGTCCTGTCACCAATGTAGCGGCGGGCGATTCTCGGCGTACTTGTGCTGAAAAACCCAAAAGAGGATCGGAGCTATAATCAACAATGCGACGATGTCCATCAGGTTCTACTAGCGAGTAACGTCCTGTTACATATTCACCACGACGATGTTCGAACTGATCCTTTATATCGCCGGTATGAGTGTCATGAACAGCATACTGGAATTCATAATGTGGTGGACTGTGTTCTTCTAATTCAATAGCTGGATGTGCAATAATACTGGCATTAGCCAAAACACTTGCTGCAGCCAAAACAAATGAAAAGCACTTAAAGAAAAACAAATGAAATTTTAATTTTATCCCATTTACAGTAGAGGTACTATTTTTTAAGCACTCACAACAAATTTCATTCTGCAAATGTTTCAAAGTTTATTGTTAAAGAAGTGATAACTATTTGAATAGAAGATGTCTAATGCCAAACATTTGTAATTTCGATTCTATTTATACCATAGGCACCATCATCATTAATTTTTGCAAACCACCAACAGCAGCAATATACCATATGATGATACAGATTTAATAATCTTTGTAATGAAAACAGATATTTTTTGGGCTGAAAAGTGTACACTGATACCTGCTGTCATGTACAAATGCAATCGTATGATTTTCATGTAGAAACAAAAACAAAAAAACAAAAAAATTACGCAATAACTGTGTTGTTGCACACATCTTTACTGACTTCAAAGAGGAAATGATATCCAATGACAAAAATTCGATCTCTCCATCTTTTTTTATTTGGTAAATAAAAAATAATGTCACTCAGATGGCGGGCGACTTACAAGTCAAAAAGTCAGTCATTCATTCAGTTGAAGGTGTCTTGTTTAAGTGGTTTAATTATTTTATTTTATTTTATTATTCAAAAAGAAAAAAAAAGTCAACAAACTCTTGTAAAATATTATTAACGCTTTTGTATTAGTTGGCCCTTCAAAATATTTGTAATGCAGCTCAAGTAAATACAAACTCATGCTATATTACCTTACTAGTCTAGTGACTCAATTTAATGAACCAACTGTTCTCAAATGTCTTATTACAGACATTTACCATACAAGACTATTTTTAGGCACTTCCGTTTATATTCATTTACTTTCGTTTGTTTAATAAAGGATTTTAAAATTGTGGAAACTTTTCAAAATTACAGTTTCGGAAACAATAATAGGAACAGAAATTTTATTTTAAATATTAATTTTAAAACGGTAAAATTGGATTGCCAGTAACGAATTCGAATTAAGACAAACTAATTTTCATTATTTTTTATTTGTTTTGCTAAAACTAAAACAGTGTACATACAATTGCTATCGCAAAAGACGTGATCACAATATAAAAACAACAAGGGTGAGTAATTTCAACATCAAGACCTGTTAATCACAATATCTGTGTCATTAGTGGATGTAATATCCATAAGTGAATTGACTGAAATAATTTTGTAATATTTCGTCGTACTCTAGTAGTGTATTGGCTTATTAGATGTGAGGCCACGGTTCATTCCCTTGGTCAGACATAAAAACGAAATATGAAAAAAATATTTCTTCGGCGGCTTCCTCTCAGCAGATTTCAGGTCAAAACTCTGAGTGCAAATAAACATTGCCATAAAAAGTTTCTCAAAAAAATCTGTCGTTTGGAGTCGACTTTAAACTGTAGGTCCCGCCACTCATGTAATAAATTAACACACACAACATAAGTCGTGTGATAAGCTAGGTCGTAATAAGGTATGTATGTATGTATGATTGTTGCAGATTGTAGTTTCTATTTAATATCTGCGATAAAAGATAAAGTAAAGAAGGAATACTTTTTTCTGCAACTGTCTTCAAAATTCCCAAAAAATTTATTTTATTTTACAAAAAAATAAATATTGAATTTCATTATTTGTATTTGTTGAGGCAAAAAATAAAACTGACAACAGCTCAAAAGGATTTGTACAAGATAGAGAGACTAATGTGTGTTGAAATAACAAGAGCAATGAGATCCTGCACTACAGTGGTGCTGGAGGCCCTATACGATGTACATAGTAGTGAAGACCAAAGTTTTAGAGACTACCGTTAGGTTAATGAAAGACAAGTGTATTATGAAATTCATTAGAGTATTTCGGATATCCAAGGAATCGATTGCTAGCAGATCCTATTTTTAACTGTCCCCTGTACAGAAACAGCAGGGACTATGATTTTGGAAACAAAACAGCAAGAATGGAGTATTATGGAAGCTGTATACTGTTTTAAAAGAGAGACTATTTTGTGTTATGCATTTGGGTTCAAAAACGAATCTGAAAACCAGAGTGGGAGTTTTTGGTCTTAGAATGAAATATTCCGAGCCAATGGAGAAACTAGCGGGTATCTTCTAAGCGAAAGTAAGTGTCAGCCCAAGGAGTGCTCAATTCAATTTGGATAGGAGGTTCAAAATACAGGACATACCAATACTATCTGACAGTGATATTGCATTTGAACTCTTGGCTCTTATGAGGCGAAATCGAAGATAGTATGGGACTGTTGGGAGAACCTTTGCTGGCTTCAAGGTTATGTGGGAATTCTCGACAATAAAGATCAGAACGTTTGTGTGGAGTGGATGTTTGAAAAAGTTTGTTCAACAAATGGAAATATATAGAGAAAGTTCAGTTTAAGTTAACATGTCAAAACGATTATGCTGTTCATTTTACAGGCACTGTATGCATATAAATACCCAACATTGGATTAAAAGGTAATCTGGTAATAAAGCAACAAAAAGATTTTTTAGATTAATTTACACGATAAGTGTTTACGTATACGTACGTATGTTCAATAATTGGCACATTCATCCTCCAAACAGCTTACAGGATTACTTTTTTTTTGTCACATGCTATTTAAAATATTCTATGGACAATAATTAACAAAATCTAATAATAGTAACATCAATAAAAATTTTAAAAATTATTTTTTTTTTGTTGAAAAGATTAAAAAAAGAAATTGAAACATATGATTACCACTGGATGAAAATAAAGTATTTAAACTAGACTACTATAGTTCGTATTAATTCAATTACATTTACGTATTTTCTTAGAAAAATTGTATTTTTTTTTTGTTAAATTGGGTGAAGACATCTTTCTTCACACCAAGTTCCATAAAATTATAATAAATATTCACAAAAATTAAAAAAAATTACTGATATTTCTGAAATGGCAAGCACTGGTAGCAGACACCTAAAAATTGTTCAACAATACTATCAAAAATATCACGCTACTAGCTACTGCTAGCATTCAAAGAAGAATCCCATCACAGTGTCGTCAAAAATACGGAAACTAGTTATGGAGGAATACAGCATTTTTATTTTATCCGCCATATACTAAATGCAATCAAATTAATTAGGTATGAAGTGTAACACAAATGGTATCAAAAAATAACCTTGCGGCTCAGCTCGTCTTTGTTTTGCAAAAAGGCCAACATTATTCAGTAAAGACGTTTTTACGAGTGGTGGATTCGTAGTAGAGTAGCATAGAATGACATACAACATGCAAGATAAGTTTATAATTGGTTAATAAAGAGAAGGAGTGCCGCCACAAAGCTTTAAAAAGAAACCCAAATGATGATTTTGTCCACCTTTAATGGGGGTGTTCAAATTATGTGACCAAAAGAATTGTTTGCTTTTTGATTTAAGGTGTCATTGATTGTTAAATTCTTTTATTGAATTTACTTTTACTCTATACTCGTATATCGCTTAAGTTTACCACAGAGATCATTTAACTGCGCTTCAATAAATTTTGAATAAATGTTTCATCTTTGTTTGTTGCTAGAAAAAGGTCGTATAGACGTAAAGTCAGAGAGAAAATATTACAAAATTTGATCAGTATTTTCAAATGAGAGTAAATCTCTTATGTCGGATTTTGCTCTTGTAAATAAGGGGCGCACTCTATACAGTACTTGACAAGACAATGGAAACTTTAATGTTTCTGCACGAAAAGGGACTAAGAAAAATGTCAAGATAAAAATATTAATTAAGGTTCATCATGATCACCGTTAAGTGCTCTTAGATTTGCCAGAGAAGCAACTATATTGTTAAAAGACTGCGTACTGCGGCATTATCAAGCATGAAATGATTAGATGGCAGAATTCTTCTTCAAGCATGTAAAGATTGATTGGATGGGAAATCTTTCCAATATTTTTGTTATAAAAATATGATAGAAAGTGAGTTCAGTGGAAGTAAGCCTTTAACTACCAGGAGTACTTTTTTACTGATGGAAGTTGAGGATCCAACATATTTGCATTGTTAGACTTATCGATAATACTTTCCAAATCCGACTGCAGAAATCACTTCAGGATTGTCTTTCAATTTTTCTAATGAAAGCATTATTCATTTATTTTGGTTTTGTTAAACACTTTTTCACAAACCTCCGAACACATTCTTTACGGTTCTATATGTGTCGCTAATAGACGTTACTTCAACTCACCTTCTGTTACCTCTTAAATACCTTCTGTACAAAGAATACGACATCCTTGCTTATTTTGCAAATTTTATCTTAACGCTCACATAAGCTCCTCCGAATAGGAAGTCGGTCGAATTGTTAGGGGATCTTACATTTTCAGCTTTAGAATGGTGAAGGATAATCTGAGTAACTTTCACTAAAATTGATCGTTGTTCATGACAATAATGTTGGTGCCCTTCATATTGAAGTCAGATTCCACAGGGGCGCCCTCTACATTGTCCTCAGATTCCGGAAATTGCCTTCAGTACCGTCGTCAGATACTGTTTCGGGCAATTTTCCATTGATTAAAGATATGGCGCCATTATACGCATTGCTGTTAATAATCGCCCAAAGGAAATATTCGTTCGCTACTTTCTGTGATCTTGTTAAGCGCCCCGATAGCAAATTTCTGGAACGTTTTGTGCCTGTCACGATATTCTGCTCTGTCTACTTCGCTTTTACGATATGTGGGTGGCGACGGTTAAGTTAATCATTCACTATTAGTAGAGGATTACCTTTTTCATTCTTCTACTAGAATTTTAGCACAATAGAGTTTTCCTCCGTGAGTTTATAAGGAGGTTTACCGTCTAATGGGAAAATGGAATTTAATGGCGTTGGATTCCACCCATTTGACCTAGTAAACCCAATCTGGTAAGTGCACCGGAATTAGCGCTGAGTTCTGCATTATTGAAGGCTTCTTCGATATCCAGGAAGGAAGCTTCTTCTGTGCAAGCGATTTCTCTATTATACAGCTATGTAGAACGGTTTCAACAAACCTCCCCTTATGGTGTATATAGGATAAGAGATTTGCATCCAGGATATTCCGTATATTTGTATCTATGAGTCTCTCCAACATATTTAGCATGAAGGAGGAGGTATAGGAACCTAAAGCAAAAAACCCACTCCTAAAAGAAAGAGGCTGCTGTTGGCAAAAAGAAGAATGTTGCTGGTGCTGCTAAAAAGGTTGCTCCTGGTAAAAAACTATCTGCCGCCAAATAGTATGCTAGGAAGCAGAAGACAGAAAAAGGCTAAGGGGTAAAAAAACCGTCTGAAGAAGACTTAATTTACTGTTATTGCTTAAAACCAGCGAACTAAACCAAAGCTCCTAAGCGCGTAAGAGTGGCAGCGGACTGCCAAAGCCATATAAAAGGCGAATATAATAAAAAGACCACCATTTACGATTGTATCAAAGCAAATCTCGATGTATTCTTAGTCGTAATATCCAGAGTCTCTCATTTCAAAAATGGCAACCGGAAAGTGAGT
>QOCX01006759.1:0-10937 GCA_005959815.1 Sarcophaga bullata
TTTTCATTTGCTTGCTTGCTTGTGTGTGTGTGTGTGTGTGTGTGCATGTTTCAGTTTTTATTTCGTTTTTAAATACCCGCTGCTAACTGGTAAGCGTATGAGTATTTAAATTACTCATACGTACCGCAAAACCATAGAAACATACCAGGAACATAAACATTTAAGGCATGCTTCAAACAATTTCTAAAATTTTGTTTTTTTTATTGGAAAAAACAATAACAAAAAAAAAAAAAAAAAAGATTCTCTGTCTTGAATTCGTTTATGAATTTGTAAATACGCTACAGAAAGAAAGGAAAACAAATTTGTCTTTGAAACATAGCTCGTATTCTAAAAGCGTGCTTCAAAGCCTAGGTTTATAGTTCAACATCTGTCTCATATAATTAAAATTGCGCTCGTACATGGTTCTAAAATGTAATACATCTGGCATTACAGCGATACATTTTTTCGAAATGGTGATAATTTAAGCTCTAGTAGATCTAAGCTCAACCTTGGTTAGATCTTGAGTTATGAAAGACAATTTTTTTATGCGTCTTAGTCTTAGCAAGCTTCTTCTCAGTTAATTCTGAGAGTAAATACAACCTGCCATGATAAAGTTTCTTAAAAATTTGTCTGACTTTAACCTGTAGGTCCTACCACTTATGTATAAAATTAACACACGCAGCATAAATGTGTTAAGAAGCTAAGGTCGTGATTTGACCAGTTATACGTATGTATGTACAGGAAGGAATGCGTCCCAGGTAGCTGCAAAAAACTATGCAGTTTATGGAGGCGAAACGAGCTCGCGAAACAGTAATGAAATGAGTTGCTGGTTTTCTGATTTACTGATCACTGAATGTTGGATACACATACATACATACATAGAAACATAAATAGGAGTTACGACCTAACTTCTTACGCTACTGCCTGATGGGACCTAGAATTTTAAAGTGCAACAGATCTTTCAGAGAACTTTTTCATGGTAATTTGTTTTACTGTCAGAGTTTTCTCATGAAATCTGCTAAGAGACAGTTGGCCGAAGAAATAATCTTCGTGCTGAAACATTGCATGGCCTCATGTCTAAGAAGGCAACACATTACCTACTAGACTACGGCGTTAGTGCTTAACTTCTACCATATGGTCCGAACTTGGCATCTTTAGATTTTCTTTTCTTTCAACCTCTATCCAATGCGCTTAATGGTGTGTGGCGTATAAAACCCACTGAATCAGCAGTTTTTCAATTAGAAAATACAAAAGTCTTCCCTTGATTAAATACGACTTTAACAACGAAATTCGTTAAGTTTGTTATCCAATCACTAAAGCAGCTAAATACCTCCTTATTAAGCCATTACCAACTGTTTGACCAGCTAATATTTACGAAAAAAAACCTCTGCCTAACAAGCAGTGGAACACAATGCCTATATTATGCCTTGACTTCCATTGGATTTCTTCAGTACACAAATATGGCATTGCTTACCATCAAAAAATACGAAACAACTGTGGTCCTTAGCAGCATAATTTTCTGACTGACTGGCTTGGGGTTTTGTTGGTTTATCTGATGTTGTTATTGTTACTGCTTGCAAATATGTTTTTGGTTGCTTTTGCCAACAAAATAGAGTTGAAATTATGTTATCATGGCTATTTTCATATTGTTTTTGTTTTTGTTATTTGGGTTATAACAGAGATTTCTTTACTTTGTCCTATGTCTCCTTCTGCATATTTCCTCTTTGCTTTAATAAAGTTTTCATTTGTTCATGTTTAATTTGTAAAATGAGATCTCATTTTTTTGTTCTGTTGCCATTAAATTTTTTTTGTTTTTTTGTTGTTGTTGTTTGAATTCATGGCGTTCTGTTTTTAACTAAAAACCACTTGAATTTTTGTTAAATTTTTTTGGTTTTCTATTCGTTTTTGTTTCACACCCCCCCCCCCCTTAAAGTAAATAATTTTTAAAAATGTTGACGGTTTTCTATGTACTCTACCTACAATTTTATTTTATTCGAGTTTAAACTTTAGAAAGGAAAAACCTCAACTATGTGGAGTACAGCATATCGCCTAATGGAAGTACTGACGTTGGAATGTGTAGGAAGTTTTTTTTTTCGTCTTTTTAAAAGCCACAATTTTAGCACATGTTCACACAAATATTTATTCACAGTTTATTTGCTTACAATGAAGAAATAAAAGAAATGACGGGGTATTTACGGTTGTTTTATTACAAAAGAAAAGTTTTTCTTTTTTTTTTAATAGTTTTAATGGTATTCTGACAAAATGGGGAACAAATTTTATATTTCTGGTAGTTCGACCAAAAAAATAAGGGGTAGGGTTAGGCTTAAATATGTTAAAAATTTCAACATAAAAGGTTTTGTTTCGTGGTATTAATAAAATCGCATTAATTTTGAATTTCCTTTAAAGAGTGAATGTTTGAAGGTTTTAAGAAAAGAACTTAATTTTAAACGTAGCCCCGTTTAATGGCTACGATACATATAATTGGTCATTACAACCCTTCACTCCGGATTACGACCTAGCTTCTCACAACACTTATGTTGTGGGTGTTAATTTTATACATGAGTAGCGGGTTTATATAGTTTAAAATCGACTCCGAATGACAGAGAGAGAGAGAGAGAGAGAGAGAGAGAGAAACTCAGAGAGCTTCTGCCAGAAATCTGCTGAGCGAAAGTCGCCGGAGACATATTTGTTCATATTTCGCTTTGTTGGAGATATCTGACCTGAGGTTTGAACCATGGAACCACGTCTAATAAGCCAACACACCACCTACTAGACTACGGCGACTTCAATACTACAATACCGATTAGTTTTCTCATGGAAGCATTACTTGACGATCGAAATTTAAGTTGGCAAATGGTACAGTAGAATGTGTCTAATACAGAGATTCAAGAAGTTATGTTAGGTTAGGTTAGGTTAGGTTAGGTTAGGTTAGGTTAGGTTAGGTTAGGTTAGGTTAGGTTATGGTTAGGTTAGGGATTGCATTGGTCATTACTCTGTATGAACAAAATTAAGACCTCTTTCTGTTAAAGTTAAATTCCAAATCGTAGTGTAGTATGTTTAGAAAGGAGTTGGATTTAAGGAATTACTATGGACTGCAGTGCTTTTCCGGCGGACATTGTGGACATTGTGACTCTTCTTGTCGTGAAGAAATTGCAACTCAGTAGCGAAATTTTCTACAGAAGGTGTAATGACAATTGATAAGAGTACACCACAGAAAATTGTCTCTATTAGTGTATAGAACATAGGATTCCGGTTTTTGGACAATCAGAATACATTAAGAGAACTCGTCTAGTCAAAGATATTCTGAATTGAATCCCCACCTTTATAAAACTTTCAGTATGGTTGACGTATATCACTTAAGAGCTTGAAGTTGTGTAAGACAGTGTATACAATAGGTGTTGAAGTCAAATCTTATAGGCCTCTAGGCTTTTTCGGGTGCCTATCAATTTAACATTATCTTGGCTCCACAGTTACCACCGATAATAATGTCAGTGTGGCAGGCGCTACTATGATATCAATAGATGATTGCGTAGCTGAGAACTTTCTCTCACGACAAAACAAATACTCTACCAGACTCTCTCATACGCCCCGTTCTTCTTTATAACGCAGAGGTAAGGACACTACTGAAGCACTGATGCAGTAGAAATTGAAAGTTTTCGAGAGAACAGTCCTACGTAAGATGTTCGGACAATGCCAGGTGGCGATGATTTCGCATTCGATCCAACAATGAGCTGTATAAGCTCCTCAACGCCATGGATGTTGTGCGGTATTAATATCCCGCGGCTACGATGACTCCGAACATATCGTTCGAGTGAGGAGAATGCTCCGGCGAGACGGGTATTTAATGCGGAGTACTACCTTGTTTGCGTTGGAAGACCAAATCGGAGGAAGTTCTGTCATCGATTGCTGTTTCAACTGGTGAAGGCACGCTAGAAGCAGAGATGCCTGAGTGGATGTGTATTAGGGCAGATAGAAATCCGTTAATTGTGTTGTTAAGGATCAATTAAGTAAGTAAGTAGTCATTGCACATTCTTTCATTCCTTGTTTGTGGAACTTTTTAACACTCTGCTGTTGTTTTAGAATTGAATTCAATATCTTCATGAGCTTGCAAATCATATCCTTGAGTAAAATGTTTGGATTTTGTTGGCAAAATTTTAAAGATGGATCCCAAAAAAAGTTACTAAGAAGCTTAAAAGATATTTCTTTAGTATTCTAAAGGGAAAATAGTTTCCTAGAATATTAATTAAAATCTGATGAAATTGAAGTAATTTTTAAAGGTAAAATTACCAGAAAAGAAGGAAAAAGCGTGTCTTAATTATTTTCAATTTATTGTCTTCAATTTAAATGAAATTTATTTTGTCCAGCCTTAATAAAAAAAGAAAATTAAAATGAAAAAATACTCTGCTTATGACAGGCACCTAGCCAGGAAACAGGCTATAGAAAAAAGGGTTTCTAATCTGTTATGTTTCAGGCTTTCGTTATAATATTTGAAAAAAGTAAATAACGGTAAAGGCAATAAAAGGGAAAGGAAACCCCTATTTAATATTTTTGTTGTAATTAAAAATTTGTTGTGAAAAATTCAAATTTTAAATAAAAAAACAGGACAGGGAAGGGAAATGGAAACAATATTCATAATGTGGCAGGTATTATATGAACCAAAGAAGGAGAGAGAAAGAGAGAGAGAGAGAAAGAGAGAAAGGTATAAAGAGAACCCAGGAGGTATATTAGAAGCAAAACAGTAGAGTTTATTTCAGCATATTTATTAATATTTCTTTGTTATTAAGGCAACACCAGCACACGAATCAATAACTCTTTTAAAAAAAAAAAAAAAAAAAAAAAAAAAAAAAAAAAAAAAAAAGATGGGAAAAGCATTAGAAAACTGCTTACCTGCTTTGGATCTTCCTTATATTCCTAAAGAAATATTTCTCATTTTGCTTCTGCTGCTGCTGCTGTTCATATGACTTCTATATATGACATTCATTCCTCTTCCTTCTTGTCAAAGCATTTGTTTAATTAATTTTTGTTCTCTCTGGTAAGCCAGTCTTATGGTTTCTCTTATGGTCACTGGGCATATGATTAATTGTATTTCGTTCTCTTTTGTTTTTGATTATATGCCTGATAGTGATGTAACACAGAGACCAGATGTTACTGTAGGAAGGGAAGGGTTTTCTTTTGAAAAGCAAAAATTAAGTGCTCCAAATAGAACATGTCAATAAAAATGGAAAACTGTCGGCATAAGTGACGTTAATAGAATAATTCAAATAAATATAATAATAAATTGCTTAATACAGTGCATAACAAAGTTAAAATACTAAAAATATATTACAAGGAATTTTCTTACATAATGTGTACACTTAGTGTTTACTTTTCTTAACCACGGTAGTTTCAATATCTAGGAAAATATTTCTTAACACACCAAACATAGTATTTTGTCATAAGGTTTCTTCTCTCTGCTTGCCACCGTGACACCAATCGCATCCTTAGCATGTTTACCAGGCTTTTCATTTCTTATAATTTATTTATTTGCCATCAAGATTTTTGCGGTGAGTGTAAGCAATATATGTGTGTGGGTATATACATGCGTTCGAGGTAATGCTTGCTTAAGTATCGTTTCCTGTTGTAAAATAAACTTCACGTATCAGCGGAGATTTTTTCTCCAATATTTGCGGTAAGAGTGGTTAAACTGTGTCTTGGGTTGTTGTGTTGATGCTGTGTTGACGTTTATTTTTTATTTTATTTTTTTTTAGCATAAAATGTTGTTGTTGTTGGCAATTTGTGGCAATAAATCGTTAAGCATATTGAAATATTTATAAAACAAATAAATAAATTTTATATGGTACACCCTGTTATTATTTGTTTACATTCTGCTTTCCATAACGTTAGAGTCAGTTAAGGGGAACAATTGAGGTTTGGCTTTGGGAAGCATGGCATGATAATACGTGTCATAATTGTAAAATAATAATGGTTTGTTCATATAATTTAAAATAAATTTATTCAATTCAATTTAAATTGAATGAAAATGAATTTTATTTTAAAATCTAATAAAATTGACAATTTAATTGTAAATAACCAGGAGATTTTATCTCCAATAAACAATATATTTTAATAAAATGTATATTTCGTTTTAGGCTTTCGGTTTTGGTGTCAATTATTGATTTATTTTCTTAATGAATAAATTATTTAGATTTTCAAAAATAAATCATATTAAATATATTGTCATTACGAGGGGTGTATTTAAAATTATGAATGAATTAACAATTTGAAATGTAAATTTGAATTCAATTGGATAAGAACTATCTAAAGGATTACAATAAAGTGGGTTATCTACAATGTTCAATTTGAATTATCGGTTATTTCGAATTTAGCAATACGTATGTCATTCTATTCTGTCAAAGAATTATGCAAATTATCTCCACGAAATGTTTTACGCTTCAGCAATGTTGGAATGTACTGGGCCCAAGAGCAACTGCACGATGATGTTGATTTTGCCAAACAAAAAAGTCATCTTTTTGAATGAAGTTCATTTTCATCTTGGTGGGTATATTAATAAGCAAACTTGCCATATTTGAGGCTAACAAAACTTACACGTGACCAAAGCACCCATTACGAACGGCTATTTGATGCAACTTGTGGAGCGCAGGCATTATTAGCTCATATTTCTTTGATGAAGACACCTATCGCACCATGACAACCGATTTTTTTGTACCCGCCCTACATGGCAGTGATGTGGACGATAGGATAGGTTTCAATAGGATGATGCAAATTGCCACACATCTCATGCCACAATCGATTTATTTGCATCAAACACTTGATGTTCGTTTAATTAGCCGAAATGGTGATATCAATTGGCCATCAAGAAGATGCGATTTAGCAGCGTTGGATTGTATTCTGTGGGTTGCCGTTAAGAAAAGTGTTATGCCAACAAACCGGAGACATTTTAGCATTTGAAGGCCAACCTTTTTGTGTTGCCGATCGAATGAGGTGCTGCAATATTCCATTTCTAACGGAACAATTGTGTTTCACAATAAATTTAAAAAAATTTTAAATCGTTTCATTTTGATTGCATTTTGAAATTTAAACTTTTAAATGGCCTACCCTTTAACTAAAATTTTTTAATTCTCAACGGAAATATTCTACCAAAATTATATATGTTAACCTCGTACAATTCAAACCGAAAAATGATTACAAAATAAATTCAAAAAAAGTTTTTTTTTTTTTGTAAATTAAGTTCACAGTATCTAACAAACAATGATTGTGTGCATGTTCATGTGATTGCAAAATGAATTTATTTTGTTCAGTTTATTCATTAAATAATGAACAGAAAAATACATCAATTTGGCTGATAAACAACAATACGGATTATAATTAATTTTGAATGACATTGGCATGGAAAACATGTTATTTTGTTTGAAAACTACAATTTTGACACGCGCATTAATGAAGAAAGCTGAAGGTTAATGGATAAATTCAAATTCATAGAGAAAATCGATTTGATAACGTAGAGCATGGGTACACTCAATAATATATTTGGAAACACTTTAAATCTCATAATTAAAGGCTTATTATGAAAGGGTGGTTGGCAAGAATTTTTGAAAATTTTTTTATTTTTTTTATTTTGATAAGGACAATGGCTTCATTATATCCATCCTTAATACGGCTTATCATTACAATAAGAATCGAGTAAAAGAATAATATTTTCGTAATGTGATTTTCCCAAAGAGAAAGATAAACAAAACAAGAACCAAGAAATGGTATTTTGTTGGAATTTTTTTTTATTTTTTTTGTTAACCCTTAATGGGCATTTTTAAAATAGTAGTAGTTTAAGTGTGGGCTCTTTTTAGCAAATAAACATTTCTAAAGCATTTGACTGAATGAAGTTTTTTATGTTGATAATTACTTATCTCGAACGCACTGTACGTATTGTTCTAGAGAGGAATTCGGGGATATCGAAAGGTTCTGTTCAGCCCCACTTTATATTTTTTCTTAATGACATGATCTCTTTGGTTTTTCAATTTTATACTACTTCTGGAGACGGCTTTAGTACGCCACAGAGGGTATTTCTTGTTCATAAATGTATGCCGGCAAACAGAGTGCTTCACTATCCTTATATGGTAAGACTCTTCTGCAGAGTATTCCGGATTTAAATAACGGGGTATCTACTGCGTTAACGGTTATTAAAAATGAAAATATTTCCAGTAAAGAATTTAGCAGGCTTTTCTTTATGATAGACGGGCATCTACCAGAGTATTGGGTTTTACCATGATGACCCCTAAGGCCGTTAGTAAAATGATAGAGCGCTTCGCATCATATGAATACCAGGGGTTTGTGGTATTCCTTGCAAATAAACTAGTTTGACCCGAGTAAACCTTCAAGCTCAGTGATGAGTCAAGTTCATTTAAGTGTAACCCCAAAAATTGCGGCCTCAAAGGATGTAATGGATTCTGTCAACGCTAGGATGGAAACTTAGGATACAGAAAATCTCGCTAATACTCCATGAAGAGCGCATTAAAATTTCTTTTCAAATCTAAAGGAAAACGCGCAGAAAGTCTACTTGATTATCTATCGGTCTTGGACATATCATAAATGGCCTTGAGAAAAGTTGTAGAGGGGAGGAAGGGGAGGAAATTGCTCTTCTCTTATAGGTGCATATCAGACATTATGTGGGCAGCAGAGAAAGCAGTTTGTATTCCAAAATAAACATCATGCCTCTATAGCCATTGGTTAAGTATTTTTAGCTACCAGTTTAGGTGTTAATGTAGCAAAAACCAGCCACTTGTATACAAAAAGAAAGAGAAAAAAAAATAGAAGAAGAACAGAAGAATAGAAATTTCAACAATAACAGCAGAGGATAAGAAAGTAAAACTCGTAGACAAAAGAATTATCATTTTTCCCTCTTTTCTATTCATTCCTTGTAAATACAACACAAATAAAAACAAATAATGAATGAATGAATGAATGAATGGCTGACTGACTGAATAAACAACTGAATAGATCCGCAATGGCAACAAAAATTAAGCGGAAGACCTATTCACACACACACATACAATGACACACGTACTGTAATATAAAGAAAGGGTATTGTTTCAGGAATTGTAAGCAAAACTATGAAAATGTAAAAATGAATGAATGGCTGAACGAGAGTGTCGACTGCTACTGTGTGACTTTTTGGGGGTGTCTGAAAACGATAACAAAAATTGAGTAAATATGCGTAACTGGAAAAGAGATCTCGAGAACCGTAAAGAAATTTGCATGACAAGAAAAGTTTTACAAAAAAAAAAAAAAAAAAAAAAAAAAAAAAAAGGAAGCGTTTTCGAAACAACAAACAATTCGTTGGAGTTTGTTAAACATAAAGGATGATGATGGTACAAAACTACTCAACGAAAAGAAAAAAAGAAAAAAGTTACAGCGTTTCTACTAAGCGGGTTTCTATGGATCAAAACAATTTGAATTTAATTTCACATTATCACGCCTACACTGTTTCATTTTGTATTCTTTTTTAATGCTATTTCGGGTTTATCTGAATTAATTTCTTTCGGCTTTAAATTAAAACCAAACTCAAAAAACCAATACAAACGAACATACACACACACACACATACATACCAATTATACTTACATTTTGAGGCAAATCTATCGAATTATTTATGCCCATTATTTATGACCATATGACTACTCGTATGCATTACCATATCTTTGTGAATATTGCCCCAAAATGGATCAGCGGGGAATTGAATACATTTCGATATGGCAAGTGAAAAAAAGAAAACGAAAAAATTAATGGAAACCACAACTCAAATATTGCCCTACGGATATAATGGCGTTGAATTCAATTGCAAAATAATTTGTGATATTTTAGGCAATAAAAGTTTTTGCCCATTATAGATACATATGTACGTAGCACTCACTAAAACCAAAAAAAAAATGCAGTTCGGACTTTTTAAATTGCTGCAAATGCTGTTATTTTCAACAGAAAAAAATCTAAATTAAATTAAAAAAAAAAAATCGGCGTAACTAGGATAATAGATATCTTTCTCCAAGTACTGTTTAGGTATTACGGCGTTGTGGTCACACCGACTGTGAACCGACGGTTTTTTGAGAAACTTTTCATGACAATTTCTTTTACTCTCAAAGGGTTCTTTGCCTCAGGATGCCTGCTGAAACGAGCCACCGAGAAATATTTCTTTTACATTTCGTTTTGTAGAAATTCTGACCACGGGGTTTGAACTTGTGGCTGACGTCTGGTAAGTCAAAACACTAGACTATGGCGACTTATAGAAGGAAGTAATAATTACTGACATCTACAGGGGTCCTAAATCTTACCAGGATAACTAAATTGAGTGGAACACTCTTTAAAAAGGCGTATACAGGCCGGGAGCATTGCCTCTTTAAAATCCTTATGAACTAAGTAACCTACAGTTAGGCTGTAGGGTGTACATAGTTTTTTTTTGCGAAATACGTTTCTGTATGAAAAACAAAACTTATGCGAATAAAATTTGCAACCAAAAAAAATTTTTTTGGTAAAAATTTCAGTCAAACGCATGATGCTTTAGGGCTGGTAATCAATAAAAGAGCAAGAGATACCATCAGTTAAATAATACATATGCGTATACATTTGTAGATAGAAAATCATAATCAGAGATGCAAAATAAATTATAACCACATGCACATGCTGATTGCATGCTGTTGCAATTGCAGTTGCAGTTATATTGTGTTTTCTGGATAATTATTTGAAAATATTTTCATCAATGCGGCCACATTCGTACAATTCTTTAATGTTTTTGCTTGTGTATGTCTATGAAATTATAGTAATTACTGGATTTCAAAGCATTACACAATATGTGAGGAAAAACTAATCATAAATAAATTATTTGATCAATGTAAGCCCCAAACATAGTACGCCATGACATGCATTTGACTTTTAGAGGCGTTTGAAACGCAATTGAGATTTTATTTCTTTAT
>QOCX01006760.1:0-10936 GCA_005959815.1 Sarcophaga bullata
TTAACATTTCTAAGTCGCGGTTCCACCACGCAACGCGATGTGCTGGACATTTGGTAATAGTTTGGGGAGTGCTGACATTTGCTTCTGCTTTGATACTTTTAGTAATTAAAGCTGCTTGACGATTAACATTCATAGCGTTATTTATTATTGGTAGGTTTTCTTTGCAATAACTTTGATATAAAGACCAGTTTGCAGAATCTATTTTGAACTTAGTTTTCCTACCATAAGAAGGAATGTTAGAGCTTTTTAATATATTAATTATAATAGGATAATGATCACTTCCATGCAAATCGTTAAGAGTATTTCAAAAACAGAAGGTGGCAATTTGTGGGGAACATAAAGTAATATCAACATGTGTAAATGTGTTATGAGTGGATAGATGTGTAGGTTTGTCATTATTGAGAATGAGGAGATCTTCACTTAAAATTAAATTTTCCAAAATTTTACCACGAGAGTTAGTATTACTGGAACCCCAAAGTGTACTCCAAGCGTTAAGATCACCAGTAAAGAATAGAGGAGGATTGATTATGTTTAAAATATGTTTCAGACTATTTGCAAGAATAGGTTGTCTGTGTATAATAATTTATGGGGTATCGATTTTTTTTATTAAAATTGCAATGTCTTGTTTAGCAGTATTGTTACTGCGTAAATTATGAAAAAATCCACTGTATTGTTTAGGGTATATTATGTTATTGTTGTTGGTGTATGGTATATGCGTTTCTTGAATAGATTGTTGTTTCCTCATCCTGAAGTCTTTTCGCTTAATAATATAATGTCTGGATGACGATCTTTAATTATTAGTTGTAGTTCGTGATAATTATTAATTAGCCCATTAATATTCCACTGAATAATTTTAAAATTCATTTTTATGGTAGGATTGGATTGGATTGGATGGATTAATTACTCGTCGTGTACAGACATTATTTTTTTTTTGTTCTTTTTGTTCTACATAAGAATTGTTTATTGATGTTGTTATTGTTGTTTTAGACAAACCGCAGTTTTTGTTCTGTTTTATGTTGTGTGTTTCCTTATTTTTTAAATTGGTTGTTGTCGATGTGCTAGCTAAAGATTTGGTCATAGAGCGAGTTGTTATTGTAGGCAAAACTTTTGGATTGTAATATTTATTTGTTATTGTTTTTTGTACATTTGTTTCTTGAGAAGAAGGTTTAGTAGAACAAAGATAATTATCAATTGTGTTGTTTGTTGTTTCAGTTCCGTTATATTTTTGGGAATTTGTTTGTTTTGTTGAATTATTTTCGTCAATGTTGACTATTTGGAGGGGCTGACTTGTAAGAAAAGATGGTTGTTTGTTAGAGGATGGAGCGATGTTTGGTTGGATCATTGTTGTTTTAAGACATCAGAACGTGTATTGTTGGTATAATTTGTTGGGCGTGTCACTGTAATGTTAATGACTGATAGTTTGTTCTTTGTAGCACTTTGTTGTGTAGGAGAGCACTGCGATGGTTTTTGATGTGCGGGTAAACCACAGTTTTCACATAATGGTGCTTGTTTTTGCCGGATTGACATGTTTTGCATTCGCGATGGATTAGGGAAAGTGAGGGAAAAAGGGCAAGGGGGAAGGGGGGGCTGGGGAAAATGTGACGGACTGGCGTCTGACTTTCATGGCAGGAGGATATCGTATTTTTCTCAGGGCGTAGAATAGCGGATCGAAAGGCTTAGATTAGTGGGTACACCGGCATGGTGTAAACACACGCTTCATCGTCTTGTTCTTTTGGAAGTGTATTTATTAAGAGCAGTCGCTGTAACGACCCTTGGAGCTGTGAGTTCAGAGGTACTGAACTCTGACTGCTGGGAAGACGGTGTAATTTAGGAGTATTGGTATAGTGTGTTAAACTGTGGCCGTTTGAGGAATTTCACGTTGGAATGATATTTGCAATTACCAAGTAATTTTGGATTTTTATTAGTTTTTCTGCGTCAAGGTTTGCTTGCCTATTAGAGTAGCAGATCTGTGCCATCTCTAATTCTGATACTGGTCAGAAGTATCGGAGCAAACTTATTTTAAAGATCTGGTAAAGCAGAAAAAAAGAAAATTGTTCGCAGAATTTTGTCACCAGATGTTGCCGGATATGTACTACGTATTTCGGGATCAGCGTTTTTGAGATGTTTGGCGAAATCAGTTGGAAGGGATTCTAGAATATTCTGATGTGTGCCGTTTCTTTTTTGCGCGGGGGGAATCGCCGCTAAATAAGGAAAAGCGGTTGGTCCCCGAAATTGGGGGCCGGTGACAGTATCCAACTGACGCGATACGGTGAAAGTATTTAAAGTCACGTGTTCGAAATCGCTTAAGGGTAATCACCTGTATATTAGAGAAAAGGATTTAAAGGAATGAAAGTGCAAAACTGAATTACAACGAGATCAAAGAAAGTCAACCGTTCAAAGCAGACGTTAGTCGATGACTGGAATTTTATTATTCTTAATAGGCTTACCCTTTGTAATGTTGGTCATACACCGACTTTTAGAAATCGTCTTAGAGAAGCTGTAATTGCCATTACGCTCTCTAACATGGACAGGTCTATGATTAGGGACTGGAGGGTTTCAGATGAGTGTTCTTTCTCTCATCACCAACTGATATCCTTCAGTATTAATCTCTCTGGTGGCTTTCATAAGCCTTTTAGGAATCCGAGAAAAACCGACTGGATCAAATTTGAGAAAGCTGACGAGGAGGAACTTGGGGCCCTTAGTGGCCACTCCACCCCTAGCATTAATGATCGAGTTGGATCTTTGACAAGTATTTTATTGCCTTATTATGGAGATGCTTGTCCTCTTACTTACCCGGGTAAGAGGAGCCAGCCAGCCAGCCTGGTGGAACGCGGAACTCTGTAGACTCCGCTGTTGTACTAGGAGACTCTTTAATAAAGCTAAGAGGTCGGGCAGGGACGTTGACTGGTCTGCATATAGATTCAGTTTTAATGATTATAAAAGGGAAATAAAGCGTTCAAAAAGAACCAACTGGATAAGTTTCTGCGAAAGTATCAAAAATGTTACCGAAGTGGCTAGTTTTTGCAGGATGCTGTCTAAGGGTCCCAAAATCCTAAGCTTCGTCCTAAAAAGAGGTTCTATTGAACACTTAATTTCCCAATTGTGTGGATCCAGATAGCTATCCATTGGGTGTAGCTGATCCTGTATGTAATGCTGGCATGATGCCCGATTTGGAAGAGATCGTTACCAGGGATAGGGTCAAATGGGCTATAAGTAGCTTTGAGCCTTTTAAATCGCCTGGTCTGGATGGCATGTTTCCAGCTCTGCTTCAGTATGCTGGTGATATATTACACGAACGTGGACGCGTATTAGGACTGTCTCAGGTGGTGTCATATACCTGATGGTTGGAAAGATGTGCTCGTAGTATTTATACCGAAAGCCGCTAAAAACCGAGTCACATCGGTCCTAAGGATTATAGACCGATATCGCTCTCATCCTTTCTTTTGAAAGCTTTGGAGAGACTTATCGATCTATATTTGAGATCGAACATAAACCGGCCTCTGTTGACTAGGTCGCAACATGCTTACATTAAGGATAAGTCGGTTGAGGACGATCTTCATGATGTAACAGGTTTTGTTGAGGCGAATTTGGCTAGGAGTGAGTATACACCGTCGGCCTTCTTAGATATTGATGGGGCTTTTAACAATGTTACCACTTCTGTGAGAATTCGCTTAGGGATGTACATGCCACAGATTTTCTGGTGCGGTTTAACACTCACATATTGTGTAATAGACTTATCCTTTCGAATCTGAGTGGATGTTCTGTTGTTAGGCGTGCAACCAGCGGCACTCGTCTCTCAGGGTATTATTCCCTCTTTTGTGGCTCCTGGTGGCTATTGTCGGTGTAAAGCGTCTGGAAAACAGGGGCTTTAATTTTGTGTCGTACGCCGATGATGTGGTTATTCTGCTGGGTGGCAAATTTTTGTCGACGCTGGGGGAACTGATGGAGTCTGCGCTTGGAACTTTATCCTTATGGGCCTCAAAGTGCGGTGAGTGAGTATAAATTCCGGTAAGACCGACCTCGTTTTGTTCTCGCGTAAGTACACAATTGAAACCTTCAGATTACCGGGGTTAGGTGGTAGGGAGTTTACGTTGTCTTCTGAGGTCAAGAACTTGGGTTTTGTTCTAGACAGCAAGCTGAACTGCAAAAGAAACACCGAGGAAAGAATGAAGAAGGAACTGAATGCTCTTAGTGTAGGAACTCCATAGGTAAGAGCTGTGGTCTTCCGCCTAAAGCCATTCGCTAGATATATCTGGCGATTGTTAGACCGGTTATTACTTGTGGCTGCGCTGTGTGATGGAGTGCCTTGGATAAATTTCCAACGGAAAACCTTGGATAAAGTGCAGACGATTGCCTCCCTGAGTATCACTGGAGTGAGGAAGAGTTGTCCTCAGGATTTCTATGTCAAAGTGGCGAAGTGCCATACGTCTAAGGGATCGGGCCGCTGGAAACAGTGCTCGATAGGTTACTCCAGGAGTTGGTTGGAACGGGTCGTCGCTTTTCCCTGGTTTAAGGATGCTTATACCGGATAGGGTACAATGGAATGGTGGAGTACTCCAGGGGTAGAATGGTATACCCATCTTCACGGATGGGTCTAAGTTAGGTGAAGCTACAGCTGCTGTGGTTTTCTGTAGGGAACTTGGTCTTGAACTCCACTTCAGATTGAAAGGTGACTGTGGTGTGTTTCAGGCGGAAATTTTCACAAACTTGAAGGCTATAGTGGCCATAGCTGGTGGACCCACTTCGGATTCGGAATCTTACACGATCATCGTTGACAGTCAGGCTACCCTAAGGGCCACTGCGTCGGTATGGTGCAAAACACGGCTAGTTCGCGAGTGCAAGGAGTCGTTGAGAACTTTTGGACCAAACCGTATCCGTCTATGTTGGGTTCCGAGTCACAGTGGAATACTCGGTAATGAGGCGGCGGATGCCCTCGCTAGGTTAGGTTCGCTTTCTGAGGGCGATTTATTTGTTGGTCCTAATCCCCCAATCAGCCACCTCTACGGCCTCATTAATGGAAGAGCAGAGGCGTTGGGAGAATGGATCGGGTTGTTGTTTTTATGTATCTATGGCCTTCTATAGACAATGTTAGAACAGATTGCTTGCTGAGCTTAGATAAGGCCAGCTTATGGTTGGTTACTGGTTTTATTACGGGGCACTGCGAGATCAGGTCGCAGACAAGAATCTGGAATAGATCCCAGCCGGATTATTGCAGGGTATGTTGCGACGAGGAGTTGGAAACTATCGAACACCTCCTCTGTAACTGTCCAGCCGTTAGTAGATTAAGGTTGAAGACCCTTGGCAAGGGCTTTTTTGAAGGTTTGAATTCTACGTCGAGAGCCGACATCAAGGCTCTCCATAGATTTATTAGGTTAAGCTGGCTGCGAGGCTAGGACTATATTAGTGTAGTCGCCCACCACCTTGCGTGTTTTCTGTTTGTTGTTCTGTGTAGTTCCTCCGCTTCCTATTCCCCCTTCCATACCTCCTCTCCTTTTTCCATCCCTCCCCTGTCCATCCCTTCTTCTTAAGGACGATTGTCTTCCATACCTCCTCTCCTTTTTCCATCCCTCCCCTGTCCATCCCTTCTTCTTAAGGACGATTGTGTAAAATGGGTCAACTTCACCTCTGGGTACTGTACTTAGTACACGTCCTCTAACCTAACCTAACCTAATAATAAACCAATAGAACAACAACATCAAAGGTTCATGTTACTGATAACATTAACAACTGGTTATCATTTACAAATTGGCCAGTAAGCTTATCTACGTCTACATCAAACTTGGTTTTAGGACATTTTTGGTCAATTCCTATTTCTCGAATTACATTTAACATTTGTTGCCCATTGCACTGGAAAATTTTCTACCATAAAACAATGTCTTCGCGATTTTTATGACTTTGGTAACTTCCATCCTTGCGAATTTTCGAAGAGCTTTCAAATCATCAGTTCTGAACTTCTTCCACCGCCTGTAGGTAGTATCTCTCCTTTCAATAATTGCTTTTATTTCAGTACTAAACCACTACCAGTACTGTTTGGATTTAATGAAAAAAGTGTTAACGGGAGCACTCCTTACATAATGTAGACGCACATTTTCCAGAGAGATAATTGGTCATTTGCATTCCCCAAATTTACAGTTTTAAAGTCAATATTTTGAAAATCACGATAAGTGATATATTTGTCAGTAAGAGCTCATGGTGTGAAATGCAAGAAGCAGAAATTATGCCATATTACAGTACCTTTTCGCTAGGATAACAAATACAAAATCAATCATAGTACAAGAAGTAGAATGAAAGTGTGTAGGTATAGACACATTTAGAGGATCAACCTGAAGTGAAAGCATGAGTCCAATAAGCCGATTGTCGAATAAAATGTTTTTATTAAAGCTACATGTGATAACCATGTTGTTATATTCCTTCCTTTTCTCTGAACTTTTGATAACGTATTCCACTTCTACATGGAGGTGTTTCACAACTTAACCTAGTCTAATAAAGACGCACATTTTTTATACATAAGGACTTACAACAATTTCCTTTATTTAAACAAAAATTGCAAAAATTCTACCAAGTTTTTATAAAGAAAAGAGTCCATCCAAAGTTTTTCGTGAGCTCTTATTTTTTTGATAAATGTTAATATAAATTATAATTTGTTTCTGGCATCTTTTATGTCTACCTACCTATACAAAAGCACATAAAACTAAATACATAAAACTATACAAATTGTATTATATTTTAGTTCAAAAATAATAACATAATATTGTTACGTAAATGGAAATGGTGTAACATCGTTTAACATTAAAATGCTACAAAAACAGAACAACGCACTTATTTGCTTGATTAACAAATAAGCAAATATATAGCAACAACATCATTACGAAAGAGGGATAGTTGTGCCCGATTTTAACGATTTAAATTCTAAATTATTTAATTTAAATAAAAACAACTCTTAAAAAAATTTAGAAAATACATTTTGGCGCCCGAGCAGGGACGGTGAAAATTTATATATATATAAAAAAAATATTGTGTTGATAATTTGTTTCAAATAATTTTTTTTAATAAAAAAGAAAACGAAGACCAAACTCTCGTGCGTGCGTGTGTGTGACGAATTTTATAAGTTTTTTAAAATTCCAAAAAAAAACCCACAAAATAAAATATGAACAAAATAATTGTTTAAAAATAATAATAAATATATACATACATACATACATATATACAATATACATACATATATACATACAGATATACATATAGCTGTGTGAAATATAATAGTAGCGCTGTATTAAAGATATTTCAGTTAAGTAAAAAAAATAATTTTTATTCAGGTTAAAAAAGTTTGTTATTACATTACATTACATTATTACCACCAGTCTAAACTTCTGAAAAATAAAAAAAACTTCAAGACAAATACTGATTTTCCAAAAGAAAACGATGCTAAATTGTTAAAAATTTAAAATATTTGGAGTGCAAAAAAATAGTAATAGCTTTAGAAAACGTATCTGCATGAAAAAAAATGTGATCACATTGATAACTTTTTTTATCTTATTTTGTTAGATATACCTAAATATTTAGTTGAAAAGTCCTTGTTGGCTATTATAGCTGTGCAACGCCGATTCATTGAGTCATCTAAAGATCTGCACCTCTTGAGAGGAATATTTTCCCAAGCTGACCTCACAGACTCTCACAACTGGTCTAGATTTTCCGGCTTATCTTTAAAAACAAATTTTTTCACATCGCCATAAAAATTTTCAACAGGATTTAGGTCTGGGGACTGAGCCGGCCATTTAATACACCTCCAACATTCTAATACCTCAACTTAATTTTCAGAAAACCAATTTTGTGCCATTTTACTGATATGTTTGGGATCATTGTCCTGTTGGAACACCCATTTAAGCAGCATATTATATTCTGCATATTATATTCTGCATGACAGTTATTAAAATTTTCACATACATTGAGGAGTCCATGTTGCCTTTAATCCAAAATATGGGTCCTGAACCATAATAAGAAAAACAATCCCAAACGTTAATTTTTGCACCACCTTGCTTTACGGTCCTTATGAGAAATTTAGGATTGCATTTCTTGTTTTTTGGTCTTCTTACATATTTTCTTGTGCCAGGATTACCAAAAAGAACAACTCTGGATTCATCTGTTCACAGAATAATGCGCCATTTCGACTGAGGCCAGTCAATGTGAAGTGTAGCAAATTTAAGTTGGTTGCGGACATGTCTTGAATTCAGCAATGATATTTTCTTGGTATGAACATCAAGCTTTGTTGAAGTAACAACTGCGTCTGATTATTCCATGGCCAGCAGATTCAGATCTTTAGTTGGCTAAATGCCACAGCGTTTCGCAGCTGTAATAGCTAATAAGGGCTTTTCAACTAAATATTTAGGTATATCTAACAAAATAAGAATAAGAAGTTTTTAACAATTTAGCATCGTTTTCTTTGAAAAATCAGTATTTGTCTTGAAGTTTTTTTTTTATTTTTCAGAAGTTTAGTTTGGTGGTAATAAAATGTAATAACAAACTTTTTTAACTTGAATAAAAATTATTTTTTTACTTAACTGAAATATCTTTAATACAGCGCTACTATTATATTTCACACAGCTGTACATACATACATAAAAAAATACACAAAATTGTATTAAAAATTACATTCCATGCAAATATTACATACAAACATAGTGTAGTGCCTGTGAACCAAACACAACTAAACACAACAATATAACAACATCACTCCACCACATCAACATCACACATCGAGTCAACATCTAAAGAACTGAACTTGGGAAGTAGCTCCGAGTCTGAGCAGGAGGTAAAAGTGTATTTACATAATTCTTGTGTCATTGCCTGAATTTTGTAGATTAATCAAAATTAGAGATTTTTGTAAGATACTCAAAAATTATTCCGCTTATCAAGTCGGACACAAGAATTATTATATACACTTAAAATTTGTGAAACGACTTACCTAGAAATATTTATAACATATGTGTATATATATTATTATATTTATTATTCTATTTTATTCTATTAATATTTTCTTGATGAAGAAAACCATCATAGTGAAACATCAGCGAATGTTAATATTTTATATTATTCAACATTTACACTAACAATTCGTGTTTGGTATTTATGAGAGAACATTCAGCACATCATTAGTGTTGTTTTGTTCACGTTCCTTTTTTATTTATTTTCGTATACTTTCGTGTTCCGTTTCACGCGTTGCTATATTGTGTATAAATTACATATTACAGCTGCGTACAGTGTGATCGGTCACACTAGTAACAGAATTCAATTTACGAAAATTTTAGTAAAAAGTCAATCGGGTGTTCACACAAATTTTACTCGGTAGGCTAAGTATTTTATATACCGAAGGCTGTGTAAAGTCTTTTTATTTTCATTTCTTGGGATCAAGTAAATTATTCTTGACTCAACTAGCGCCACTTGTAAATTGGTATCGAAAATTTCGAATTTTACGTGTCCGCGGAATACTAATTAAATTCTTTTGTCCAAAACAAGTGGATAGTCGAGGCTCTAAACGCCAAGATTCTCCTACCAGAACAGAAAGCTTGGAGAAAATACTCGCGAAAAAAGCGAAGGTCATAAAAAGCATCGACACAATTCCACAGTCTATCGTAGATAGGACTATTTCTTTCAATCCTATGGAAGTCGAATGTCGATTGGATATTTTGACCAAACTATGAAGCGACAATGACGATAGAGCTGAGGTTGAAGACCTCTGTGTGACCATAAAAAGTTTGTTTATGAGTCTGTGTCTGAAACTTCATTCAGCGTACAAGCTCACCATTCAATACTCCCAAATATGAAGCTCTCTAAATTCAGTGGCAAATATGCTGACTAAAAGAACTTCATGAGCTTATTTGAGAACCTGGTCCACAACGATACGACTTTAACGGATATTGAAAAGTTTAATCATTTGATTTCATGCTTGTCCGAATCGGCCTTGGGTACAGTGAAGGCCTTTCAGATCTCCGAAGAGAATTACCTCAAAGCAATAGCAAGCTTGAAAAAAGTTTATGACAACGAATGCTTCATATTTTTCGATAATATTACAAAACCTTTTGATTTGCTCGAAACTACCGAACCTTCGGCTGTTGCTTTGCGAAGCATGATTGATACTGTTTCTGTCAATTATGATACTTTGTTATCAATTGGTGATGACAAGAAAATAACGAATGCCATTTTAAAACATTTAGTGATGTCGAAAGTGGATCCAGTCACCAAATCAAAGTGGGAAGAACAACTTGATTTCGAGACTCTCCCACAGTGGTCAGATTGTGAAGCCACCTTGAATACACGTTATCAGCGTATTTCTGCTGACGAGCCTTCTAATTCGAGGCCGAGGGTTAACAAACCTAAAAATGAACACTTCAATTTCAGAACCAATAAAACATCACTATAACAAAACAATCTGTTGACAAATGCCTATTTTGCAAATCAACACATCACATGATTGGCAATTGCTCTTCATTCACTTCTGAGCCTACATCCAAACGATTTGATGTCATTAAATCTGTGCCAGCATGTATAAACTGTTTGCAGAAGGGACACACAGTTACAAGGTGTTCATCTTCTAAGTGTCGGATATATAATGGTTCGCATAACACATTACTACACCGATACAGTACTAGTTCTAACAATGCATCGATTAACTACTCTGAACAGCCTTCGATTTCTCACGCTTCTGTGAACTATTCGGCGTCAGATGAACGCATAATTCTGGCGACGGCTGTGGTAAAAGTAAGAAGTAGTTCTGGCCAACTTATACCAGCTAGAGCTCTTTTAGATCCCGGTTCTCAGCCTAATTTGATAACCGAGGAACTAGCTCAACTACTACGTTTGAAAAAAGAAGGATGCAGATTGAATTTAAATGGCATCGGTGAAACAAATTCATTATCCAAATCTCGCGTCAATTTGACTG
>QOCX01006763.1:0-10934 GCA_005959815.1 Sarcophaga bullata
TGTTCGTTATGTTGATCAGTCGTTTCAGCAGAGGTTGGTGTCCGACAGTGTCAATAGTATTAAAGACTTTTTTGTATGATTTGAAAGCGCAGACTTTTTCGGTGGCATTTTGTCTACAATTTTTCACAAAAACTAAAATTTTAAAATGACGTGTAACGATTTAAGAATTTAGGATACAACTGAACTTTTTTAAGTGTCCGTCTTCTTTATATTACTTTGTGTTCATCTTAGAATAATACACACTTTTAGGTAAAATAATCCTTTTTTATTTTTTAACGGTAATTTATAAATACCGTTCGGTTCTAATTATTTACATACTATGCTGACTGCAGATAATTATATTAATATACCTCCAGTTCATGAATATCTAAAGAGATGTTCCATTGATAGAAGGTATATATTCAGGTGTAAAGGTCATAATTTTTATGAGGCCTGTGTGGGATAAATATGTTTATCGAACGTACTCACTTGTAAAGGGTTATATGGCATTTACAAAATTTACCTCTTATGGGAAATAACATGGTCATATATCCTTGCTCAGGAATTTAGCTATTAAATTAAAAAATCGTGTATTGTTCTGTTATTTTTCTCCATATATTTATATGAAATATACGACTAATACTTATTTTACCTGTGTAAAATTTCCAGGCAAACGTCAGCCTGTAGTTCCTACCAGGCATACAGAAAGCTGTTGTAAAAATTTCAAATATTGATACTGAAGTGACTCTCACATAATTTGAAGAGTATGGGTTTATGTTTTTAGTTATACAAATTTAAACATTTTTTTCTTATATGGGAGGGGCTACGCCCCCTTTTGCTAGTCATTATACATGCTATAAATTTTTTCTCCAGATATTTATATGGACTTTAAAGTCATATTGATACTAAAATTACTTGTATGTAAGACATAGTTATTTCGGTATTAACTTTATATGTAAAATTTGAAGGCTCTAGCTCTAATAGTTTTCAAGATATATGCATTTAATTCATATGGAAGGTGCCACGCCCACTATTTTCAGTACGCCCATTTTAGTCTAAAATATTCATATTGATACTAAACTGATTCCAATAAAATTTTAGAGCTCAGATATATTCTCTTAGATATACTAATTTCATTCATTCTTTATATTGAAAGTGACAGACCCACTATATCAATCCCGATATTCTCCGATATACAACTATTTATAATTATTTTACAGGTGGGCGTGGTACCTCGTCTGCTTAAAATTTAAAATAAATACAGCCCATACTTCCAGATATACACGAAGTTGCTGTAAAAATTTCATGAAAATCGGTTCAGCCGTTTAGCCAGCTATAAGGTGACAATCATTTTAATTTCTTCATATCAACTTTCACAAAAATTATGGGAACGCCTAGTTTTCTTGCATACGGTTTTATTGTACTAATCACTACCATATGTGAGGGTTTTAATACAAGTTAGTGCAGATCATAATGTGACCAAATTAGTAGTTATTATCAAAACAATAAGATTTGTGGGGAGATATCGTATATATTATGAAGTCACAGAAGAAATATTGGACAGAGTGCAACCGCTCAGAAAGTTCATAAGAAAAGTAGATAAAATACAAAAATAAAAAAAAATAAAATTTCCGAAACGACTGACCAGAACAACAGAAGAAAACAACACTACGGATGTCATCGAAATGGTTAACATATCTTAAGAATATCATGTAACCTATAGAGTTTGGACGCAATAAAGGAGTCCATCTGGAAATTCAGAAACAATATGGTAGCACGCGAAGTTGGAATACTAGCTGGAAGTTCTAAGTTCTTAACTTCCGCAGACTTACATCACGTCTGTTTGAGAGAATCTACTTGATAGAGGTTTACGTAGGATATTGTGATCCAAAAGCATCAACAACGTGGATATTTGGAATTTCACAATTTAACGGAGAACCTATACTGAAGCAAATTAAATATAAAAAACAGGGATGGACCGGACGTACTATCGGGAGGAAACTCGAAATATCATAAAGGTGCTGGAAAAGAAGTATCCACCTTTTTTTCTAGTTACTTCTATTTTCAACTTTAATACAGATCTTTACAGTTTTCTTCCAGTAAAGTAGAAATAATAGATTTTTCTGAAAAAATTAATAAATAATCATATGTATTCTAGTTCTTGACTTCTGTCGGGTTCATAATATTAGCGAAGTTGTTAATGTTGTCAACGGTGAAATAATATTTTTTAAATGTGACTTAAAATTTATTTAAAATCATGGTATATCCAAGTGGAGAAGTATCCATATCTCTTAGAACAGGTAACTGAAAAAAATTTACTTAGGAATATTTTCTTAGACCACAGCTAACATTTCGTTAATAATAGAATTTAGAGCATTTTTATAATCCCGACAACGTGTTTTGTTATCCTTAAAGTGTTGAAAGAAATTCACAAAATTTTATGGGAGAGTCCGGAACTACATCAACGTTTAATATATTGGCCATCTTATAGTATGCTAATCATTTGTTTGTAATAACGTACTAAGTTAAGAATGAAATCCATTGGCATTTAACGACTCTATAGATACAAAATTACGAAATTAGAGTGATTTTTCTAAAATCTCTTAGCATAGCAACGTTTTCCAGCACGAGCATATTTGATTTCTGTTCAAAGGTAAAAATATGTTTTTCAATAATCTGCTTTGTGAGACTAAAGAGCTAAATTAATAGCAAGTAAAGAAAAATGTCCCTTGTATTTAGTTAAAAACTTCAAGGCAGTCTTTGATTTCTTGAAAGTAAAGTGAACAAATAATAATTTACAAATAAATAAATAATAATTTACAATAAAACAACCCTTTTCGTAGAACATCACTACCAGTTCTACCATTAAGCACAATTTTTGCTCGACGCATTAAGATCCTGTTTAAATTAATTGACTCTTCAAATTCTTTTTTCCAATTAGTAAAGTTTATACGACTTAGAAGGAAGCGAAATCCATTGTCTTCAAATTTATTCCTTTACTACGTTTAGGAATAGAAAAGTATATGTATGCTGTATGTGACAGCTGTTAAAATTTGAGTACATCTAATTGAAAACAAAAAAAAATTCAAAGTTACTAATATATGTACGTTATAAGATTACTACATTTGAATTTTTTTTTTAAATTTGATACATCGTGTGAGAGTAAATGAAATATATTAAATTGCGACTGATAATACAAAATATCAACACTATTAACATTACAATATATGTATTTTATTGTTGCTGTTTTTTTAAATATTAACTACATAATAACTTTCTGATGAAAGATTTCTTAAGACAGTATGAATTTTCGCAATATTTGTTGATATTTTTGTTTATTTATGTTTTGTTTATTTTTATTAACATTAAATGTAAATATCAAAATGTGTGTAGCTTTAAATAAAGTTCTATATCGTCGTCGAAAGTCCAAATGTACGTAACATCACTTTTTCTAATTTTACAGGAGAAGCAAAAAAGCGTTATAAAATAAATAATACTTCATATGGTACGTCACTTTGAATTATTGATATAAAAACGATAATTTTGGTTGCAAAAATCTAAAAATTAGTAGAAATATCTTAGATAACCTTACAAATCATAATCAATCAAAATCTCGATTTTGATTTTTTTGATGATACGTACTTTTAGATTTTCGTCGACCATATGCAATATAAAACTGTGAGCAATTGTGCTTCTTCTTGGCTCTTAAAGTTTTTATACATCTTAGAACTTTCCACATCCTTGTTTTTATTCTCGATAAAAATAGGTGATAGTTAAATTCTTTCGGAGAGGGTATTCAAAGTGAAAACATTTTTTAAATGCGTAACAAATAAACTCCTTTTAGCCTCATTTCTTTGGAACGCCTAAGTATTTTTAAGAATGTGTATTATTATGATCTTTCCAAAATGCAGTGATTTACGTACGCTACCTTTTCGATTTTTCTTCACCAGTACCTTATACCTGCTGTGAACATTTTGTAGAATCTTATTAGTTTAGAGGTCATCATTTAATATTGGTTGATATAATTCATCAGCGATGTTCCAAAATATATTTTCTGACCTATGGATACTAAAATATTATATTTCAATTAGGACAATAGGTAGGTAAGCTGCTCTCTAGAAATTACATTAAACCCAATTTGGAAGATTACAACAAATAGTATCCAACCTTTAATGTAAATTAGACATTGATTTACTTAGTATTGAATCATTGAGAACAAGATGATATAATTTGATATAATTCTCACAAAAATAGGAGTGTGACTAACAGCCGTAATAGGTCATTGTATTAAGTTTATCATATGTCAGAATTAAACAGAAATACTATTTCGCGGATAAAAATAAACTAAATGAAAATAAGTAAACAAACTCAATACACAATAACAAAAAACACACATCAAGGGTACGGCCAGGAATGGGACTTCAATAAATAAAATAGAATGACATGTCAGGACCTTAAGATGGACCAGCTAACAATACATATAAATGTGAATTACAAAGGAGATTGATTGACATATATGAGGTCGAAAATGATAACTAGTCACTTGATCAATGACGACCAATGTAGACCTAACGACGATACTGGTCTCCTTAAGAGAAGAAAGTAAAGCTGCCAAAGAGCAGAATAAAGCTGCCCATGAAGAAGAATCTAACGGCGTTTCTTGTAGAGATTGAAGGCTTTGCAAATAATTATTAGGGTGTTGCGAAAAATTTTGCCGGAGACAAAGTTAACGAGAGAATGTAATTGAGGGTGAATTGGTGAATTGTCAAATTATGGATACCTGTTCGGGGGGTTATTGTTCATATCAATTGTCAAAAGATTAAGTCAAATAAGTAATTTTTTTTTTAAATATGTACAGTAGACGCTCATAAATTAGAACCGCTCATAAATTAGAACCGCTTTGTTTTTGAGGCAATCGTAATTTCTGAATTATTCTAAATTTGGAAATTTTTTTTCGAATGAAAAATAAAAAATTGAGCAAATTTACTTCCAAAAACTAAAACACTTTTGAATTTTTTAATTAAATTTTATTTGATGAAAACAAGAAAATAAAACATAACAATTCAGTCCAAAAAACTAAAATATTTTACATATGTATTTCAAAAAAATATTAAATAATAAAGTTAAAAGTTATTGGAGGGATAAACTGTACAATAGCCAAATTTACAACTAATCTTTGTTTGACATATAATCAGTTATATTTGCTTGTATTTTTGGACTCATCGAATCCGAAAAATCAATACGCAGAGCCAAAAGATTGCTTATGTGCTTAGTGGAAAACAATTCACTGTTATTACACCATTTTATTAAATTATTTACGCTTTCAACAACATCGTCTTCGCTTCTACCTGAAGACTCGCCTTCGCTATTGAGAACATATGCAGATCCGTCACCGAACACATCTTCATTCCATCTGTCAATGTCTCCTATAACAATGCAGTCGTTTGGAGCTATTTCTTCTAAAAAAAATTGAATTCTCTGAATAACTTCGTTGTAGTCCTGATCTATTTGTAATAATTGCGCTATTGGCACGTCATCACTGGTGTCGTATTGGTTAGAGTCCCAATTGGAAAACTTTGACTAAGATTTCTTTATAACACTTTGTTGTACCTCATCCCAAGCTTATTTTAGTAATAATATTGCATTGCGGATGAATGGGATTTCAAATGGTTCTTCAGTTCACCACGTTCAGCAGAAAGAAACATTGAAATAGAATAAAAATAACTGATTTTAATATCTGGACGTTCGAATTACTGAAAGCTCTAATTTGTGAGCGTCTACTTGCCTTTCACAAATTTAATACTATATGCATAGAAGTCGCGGTAATTTAGTGGGTAATGTGTTGGTTTAATTGACGTCGCAGACATCTCCAACAAAATGATGTATATAGGTACGACTACAATTTTTTGTTTAACAGATTTATAAATACAAAATCATACAAAATATGATTAATAAACTTTTTATAAATCAATTTTATTTTTTATGAATACAAGGATTATGTTTTATTTTTTATATATAGAATTGTTATTTCTCTCTTAAATAAAATAAGAATTTTGAGTTGTTATTTAATTATGATTTCATAATGTATTGGCATCACTATCCTACTTTAACTGCCCACAAAAATAGAAATTTGTTAAGTTGGGCAGAAGCAGCTTAGGTTGTTGTCTTGACTTTGTCCTGGCGTAAATTCAGCAGATTTATGCACCACTGTGGCAGTATGCCAAGTTTTGTTGTCTATGCGCGATCAGCTGTTGCAGATGCTTTGCTACTGCACAATAACTTAACAGAATTTGCTTTTTAGGACGTTCTGCAAAAATTAAAAAAATGTTCTCAAAATTAATAACAAATATATTTAGACGGTGGAAATGACAGCTTTCTATTAAATTATAATAAAAAAAGAATAAGGAAAAAAAATTTTTTGTATGTTAAATGTGAAATCTTCTTCGGAACTAAAAATATAAATAATTAAAATTTTCTATAACAATATCGTTAAAATTTTATTACTTTTCCATTTTTCTGCAAAAAAAAAAACATAATTTTCTTTTGTTTATTAGCTATTATTTCACGAAACTACAATGTTGTCGAAAAATGGTTTACCGCAAACTATTGCAACTGAAATCAACGTAACGTAATTGACCATTACAACCCTTCAGTCAGGATTACGGCCTAGCTTCTCACACCACTCATGTTGTGTGTGTTAATTTTATACAGGAGTGGCGGGAGCTACAGTTTAAAGTCGACTCCGAACGACAGATTTTTGAGAAACTTTTCATGGCAATTTTATTACTCTCAGAGTTTTTGCCAGATATCTGCTGAGAGGAAGTCGCCGAAGAAATATTTTTTCATATTTCGTTTTTGATGTCTGACCGAAATCAAACTGTTGCTATATTTGCAAAAACTTTGCGACAGCATTACCATTTCTCTGCAAAAAAGAACGTTCGACGCAAGTCAGTGTTGCACAACTACTGCATTTACGAACGTACCCATACTCCACTAAAAATTACCATTTATTTCAACAGATATCGTACGTTTTCTGTGGAATTAGTGATATATATTGTTACTGTTAATGACCATTAGTTAATTTCCTGTGAAAAGTGGAGTGGGTTATGTATCGTTCACTATCGCAAAGAGTTCACCATTTGGAAGAGTTTATATATGTATGGACATGTGTTAATAAATGGTAACCTGTATCAAGTGCAAAATGCAAATTTAATACTATTTATGAAAACTTACAATAGGTGAATTACTATGAAATATGCTACATAGAACTAAATTTTAATGAAAACAATAATTTCCTATTCCTATTTGAAGTAATTGAACTTTTATACGCACGCGTTTTATAATGCAATACATTTTTATTCAACGAACTTAAAATTAAGAATAACAATAGAAAAAGGAATGCAATAACCGTTATTAGCATTTAGTGTTGCCATATTAATGTAATACCAAAAATGGGTCATAACAAATAATTAGTTAGTAAACGTTTCGGTTAAGTCTCAACACCCTGTCTGGCACGTCCGCATTCATATTTTAAATGACTTATTCACTGGCATTTTAAAAATTACCCATATCACGATGGTTCAACTATTTGGATGTCGTTGTCATCCTAGAAATTAATCGAATTGCAAAATCCTTCCTCTTGTTATCCGTAGAGTTCTTCTCAATCGCTAATGTTCTTATTATCAATAATCGATCTTATCTTAATTGATAACTTTTTGTTATATATGTCCTTTATTCGCCACAAATTCTGATTTATACTCTAGCGAGTTATGTAGAAACTAGATCAATTCACTTTCTTCTTCTTCATTATTTTCACACTCTCTTCGCTGAACAATTGCGTGTACTATTTAAATGTCTTGTTGTTGTCTCGTTATTAAAAAGTCAAAAATAGTATCAATTGAATTTATAAATATAAATCTTATAAGGAATTTTTTTTTTTCTTTTAAAAAAATGAACAGCGTACGTAACAGAAAACTTATAAATAGTCAGTAAATCGAATAAAATGAATTAAAGTGTAATTGAAGAAATAAATACGCCGACCTATAGCGAAATATGATCCGATTAGAAAAAAACATTAATACGGAAATTTCCTGAAGAAGACCGTATGTTCATGAATTTTTTTAAATAAATTTATATTCCTTTACTAACCAATAATGACGGGTACATTTTTTTTAGTTTTTGCTAACAATAAAAACAAAATACTGTTCACATTAATATAAATTTTATTCATTTGATAAAAAAGTTTTTAAATTCTATGGTAGAAGATACGGTATAACAAAAACCATTTAATTTTTTCGCGTTCCATCGCATATATCAAAAGTTTTTTATGTTTCCAATAGTTGCGTATAACTTTATTGTAATCCTGGGGGATATGCTAGAAATTAATTTTCGGGACTGTTTTTTTCTACCACTCCAAAACCACTATCGTTTGGTAAATATCAATTAAAGACGTGCGCAGTTACAACTGTTTGCACTAGCGTCTGTGTGTTTACTGAACTGAGTGCATATTGACGTTTAAGTGTTTTTGTTAACAGTTGGGTCTGTTATTACTTTTAGCAGCAAATATTTATAGATGACAATGAAATACAATAAATAATTTGTACGATGGAGATTCGGAGTCGACTTCAAACTGTAGGTCCCGCCTATAAAAATAAAACACACATTACTAGTGGAGTGAGATTTTTTTGTTGTCTTTGAATTTGGAGTATGTTACTGATAGCTGAAAATCCCCACAGTTGAACGCCATAGCACCAAACTGGTTTTAAGATCTGGTTGTATAGAAGTGGTTTATTTGTGATTGATAATGATGAATTTTTACCAATTAGCCAGTACATTTTTTGAACTTTATTTCTATTTTCTCTTTTTTGTTCATAACATTTTTCTTCCATTTTAATTTTGAATCTAATGTTATTCCTAAATATTTTGTTAAAATAGAATAATCAATATATATGGATGATGTTCAATTTGTTTGTATGTAATTTTAAATTTAAATTTTAATTCTGAAATACCCATTTTTCAGGTGCTATTGTAAAAGTTCACAAAAGTCTTTTCGAAGTCTTCTTTTTATTTTATGGATAAATCCCTCGTGCCAGACTTTGGCAAAAGCTTGACTAAGGACTTAGTCGATAGTAGAGCGCTTACTCCTTAAGCCAAGTGGGTTTTTTTTGACAAGTGTTCTGATGAAATTATTGTCATTAATCGGACAAGAAAATGCTTCTCTAAGAGTTTTGATAAAATTTGAGGAATATGAGTTAACGTAGTTATGTAGTTATGTTTCTAAATTTCTGATTTTCTCCTCTTGAATTTTTCTTTCTATTTAACGACTGATTTTGTTTAATGTAATCTTTGAGCGGAGGATATCTCGAAAGCTGTCATTTTTTCTAAGTATCCTTTTTTCATTTATTAATCTTAATATTTCATAAAAACAAATTTCTTGACTTAATCTTTTGGCGAATGTTGATGTGCTCTCCCACACTGCGTATTGAATGATTTTCTTAAAGTTTCAACATTTCCGTTAATTTCTTCCGCTACTTCTATATCGTATTCAAGATCACGCATTACATCTGCTANCACTGTGCAACATTTCCGTTAATTTCTTCCGCTACTTCTATATCGTATTCAAGATCACGCATTACATCTGCTACTTGCCGAAAACATATTTGTTGATGAGATGAGAGCTGGATTTTTAATTTTATCAAAATATTTAAGGTAAAGGTAAATGGCTGAGTAGTCAGAGTTCATTTCATAACCTTTCTCTACATTTAAAAACTATTTCGAATTTTTTTTTCATAACAAAGAAGTCAATAAGATCCGGCAATTTTGTAACGTCACTAGGCCAGTATGTTGGTTTTCATGTTGACATAATTGTGCAATTTGAAAGTTGACTTGCTTGCAGAATTGTTTTTAACTTCGTCATGATAAGACGTGGGCCCCAATAGGTGCGCTTTGCATTAAAGTCACCTCCAATAATGAAGCGTTCGCCCAATTAGCCGAGTAATTGCATGCATTTCTCAGGTTTAATATTGGGACGAGATGGACTATATAAAACAGTAGTATTTATTTTTGTTTTGAAAATTGTATTGAAATGTTTGTGATTTAGAGTTCGTCATATTTTATTTTTTTCTCTTCTTGGTGTTTAGTACTTTTGTGGATAATAATTGCCCATCCTCCACTATATTGGTTACTAGGACGCGGTGTATGGTACATTTCAAAATCGCGAAATCTTATAAAGGAATCATCTGTAAAATATGTTTCAAATATCAAACATGTATTCACTTTTAGGGAGATTAATATTTCTAGTTCATTCGATCATTCGATTCTATCAAAAATTTAAATTTTTTTTAACTTATAGTTCATTTGTATAAGAAGTATGCACTTTAAGAATGTGGTGACATTGTTTTATAGTTTTTAATTTATATTTTGCAATTAAGAGTGACCAAACTTGAAAAAATAAGAAAAAATAATATTTTTCAAGTTTACCCATCAAAACTCATAACATACAAATAAGTTCGAACAATATGTTTATATTAAACCATAAAATCTCCTATTTCTAAAAAACATTAAATTTTTAAAATAGCTTCATGTAAAACAAGTTTAGAGGGTTCGAGAAATATAAAAAACTATTTTTGAGTTCTACTCAACTATCTGAACAACTTAAAGTAGGTAGTTACTCGGGTGTATTTAATTATTTTGTATTTGTCGCATAGTGTTATTAATTTCGTATTACAAGTATGTGAAAAATTGTTCACTCACTATTTCCTTTTGTAGGTCAAAATGTTTAATATCGTAGGTGTACCATGAAATTCTTTCTGTACTGAGCATATCAATAATTTCCCTGTAGTCGTTAACATCAAAAACTTAAAAGAAATTTGATTTGGCAATAGACGATATTAAGTTAATGAATTTTTGGTAGTCGCTTATGTCCTGAAGTATATTTGGATGAGGTCTCATTGGTT
>QOCX01006764.1:901-10930 GCA_005959815.1 Sarcophaga bullata
AGCTAGAAACAATGCATGTATTTAATGAACGGTGAATATAAAGAGAAGATGATAAATGCAATAAAACTGTCATCTGGTGGTAGAGTTCCCAACTACAACATTTTCTTTATATTTATTTAATAAAATCTCATACTGCTCTTTTTTTTCTATGCTGTTGCTGAATAATTTTCATTTAATCTGCCATAAATGAGGAAAATTGCGTTAAACTTAAATGAATTCTAAAATAACATTTTTTCCTCCATCTTTTTCTACTTTTTTTTTTTTTGTTATTTTTCTGCTACACACGCTACACGTGAAACAAAATGTGCACACTTCGAAGCGTGCTCACCGGTTTAGTAGCACCACTTCGGCTGAATGGACTGCGAAAGAAGGGTTAATTGATATTATCAAGTGCAGCCAATCGACCAGCTTTAAAAATATGGTTCAACTCCCCAAAAGGCGCAGAGCGAAAAAACCTAAATTTAAACCCTGAATTATACTTATTTTTATATCACAAATGTCATACTTAGTCGAGTCGACCTATCTGGTATCCTAACGGTATTTCAGATAAGTAGCAGTATTTGTAAAAAACATTGTATGTTAACAATTCTTAAATTTCCTGAACTTACTTTTTGGTCTCAAACCACCAAATTTTTCAGTATGAAAATTTTAGGCGCCTTGTGTTTCAGAATGCTATAAATTTTAAGAAGGAAAGTTGCAGATGTAAAATGTTACAAAATTAACGGAAAAACAAAGGTTCAACCAATTTAATCATGTGTTCATACTTCTCTCCACGATGGTATTGGAAAATAAAGCGCGTCTTCACCCACCCTTCCGTATATATATATAGAAAGTAATAAGAATTATTAGAATTAAGGAAAACAAACACTCACCGATATAAAAGTTGCTGCAGCATGTTGATGAGGCCTCTTCAAGAGCTGTAGGTGACGTTGCTGAGGGTTTATATTATTGAATGAACAGAATAAAATTGATTTTACGTGTCTAACTGTCCGCGAGGACCTAATCCCACGACACTCTTCGAACAGAGTAAAATACAATACGTCTACCAATGCGCCCAGATGTAACAGACTGCAGGTTAGGAGCGGAGTCTATCTAAAACTAATTCCGATCTTTTGGTCACGGTACCCGGTTGAGAATGCAACTCAACACCGATCCTACTAACTAGACTCTTCCCGCGATTTGGACAGTCAGAACAATCATTCTGTAAAAGAGGAAAGCAGAGGTTAAAGGTATAAACACATAGACGACAGACAACAGAAAGCTGCCAAGTTTAGAATACACACGTTTATATAAAGACGATTATATTGAAGGCAGAACAGAACCTGAGCAGTTTCTACTGAACATATCTTTGCAAAGGGTTTCTTCATGTATTCCAATTTCAAGGTCAAATATAGAATACATACGTTTATATAAAGGCGATTATATTGAAGACAGAATAGAAAAATCCAAGACAACAATCTGAGCAGTTTCTACTGAACATATCTTTGCAAAGGGTTTCTTCATTGTATTCCAAATTCAAGGTCAAATATATTCGTTTTTTTCAACTGGAAATGACCACAACAATTGGTTATGAAGTCACTTCTTTTTCTTTTTAGAGTTCATAAGAAAATTATTTTTAATGTCATATTTACTGCGTTAAAGAAAAAGTTTCTTGTAACTCCAACATAAATATGCTGTGACTGTTTCTTTGGAAAGTCTTCAGAATTATTGGCGAACATTTTTTTAGCAAATCATTGACTGACTGTATGAAGTCATCAAAATTCTCTTTATCTTGCGTTACAGTTTCAATTTTTTTTTGCACTCCTTTCGTTTACACTTTTAGCTTGTATTGTCAAGACAAGAAAAAATTTTTTAATAAGTTTTTTTTTAAAGATTTTCAACAAATTCATGACGACTTCTTTTTAAAATTTTCGAATTCATGCTGCAAGAAGTTTGTTAACGTGCGGAAGATATTGTAACGAATTACGTTTTGAACTTGGATTCTAAAGCAGACGTCTAGACATATGGACATTTGCATGCATATTTAATTTATCGTACACTATAAAAAAAATAAATGTTTACAGGATGTATTTCTAATATTAAGTATTAAAAATAATACAATAAATTAAAAGAAACTAACTGAAATAATTTACAACATGTTGCATTTCTGGATGGACATGATTGTCTTTTGGGGGAATCTTTTTGCGGTGTTTGGAGGCTGTCAGTCTATCAGATTGGCGACTGGTGAAAGTCAATTCTCCACTGCTTTGCCTCCTTCCCTCATTTCTTACTGAAGTACAGTGGACAGTACACAGAACAGAAAAAAACATTTCCAATAATACTATATATTTCAAAAGTGAAAATAAATTTACTTTAATAAAATCAAATATTTTAAGTCCACAAAACAAAATGTACCATTAACGTTTTTTCTTAGAAATTTTTAGAATGAAAAATATATGCAATTCTGACGTGAAATTCTGAAAACCACGTGAACAATTTTGGGTAATGGACTAACGGGATAATACCGTTAGTACACTAGACGCTTTACACTTTTAGTACTAAAATTTTCTCACTTCACTAAACAACTAAATTATGTTAAATCTTACGTTCGGTGTATTTTTTCTTTTTTTTTTTTTTATAAAAAGAAAGAATATACACTAAATCACTAAATTATCTTAAAAATCATTTTAAAATTTTTTACCGCTTCTTATTTTTCTATTTTTTTACGGTTTATTTAACGATCAGAATTTTTTTATATTTTATTAAATGGTATTTTACCTCTTGTCGATAGAACAACTCAAACTTAAACAAACAACTCAATATTATTACTCCATGGCTATTATTTAATTTCATAACAATTCTCCTCCAATAATGCTTTCTACCTCCACAACTTACTGTTCGCATTTCTACTTCCCATGCATCCAGTGCATTGACCTTCATGCCACTTCCGTTCATAGGTAACATGTGTGGGTAGCGTGTACGTAACTCGATGATCTCCTTCACGTTTATGGTGTATTCGAAGAGAGTTTTTTTTTGTTATTTTATTAAATGCTTCAGCGCATTGTCATCTAATGTGACTGGAATCTTTGCAGAATCTCTTTTCGACATACGTCTCTCCTCAACCCTTAAGATTGCGCTAAGTGGCTTTGCCATTTTCGCATAATCACTTCTGAAATGTCTATAAAATTCCGATAAACCCAGAGTTCCTTTGCGGCAGTGGGTGTTGCCAATTATTGTTCATCTTTGTTTTTTTGTACTAGTGACCAAGACCAAGACCTTTTGTTAATACTACTTAGGTCCTCTAGTCACTTACTATTTTTTTTCATTTGACGCTAATTAATTTATTTGTTATTAATAAATAAAACTATTTGGCTCAGTACTTGACTACAACTGATTTCTATTGATATAGATTGTTCCCAAGATGCTTGGATGAGTAAATATTTTAAATACTGCAGATATAGTGTCAGCAGTTTACAATGAAATATTTTTAATAACAAAAGACAATTTTAATTCCTTTAACTTACACAATCACAAATGACACAATGTCAGTTAATTTGAGCAGTGGCTGTGCAACTTAAGAGAACATTATGACCTGGAACTGCAACAGAGCATTTCCAATTGTTACTAAATTGATAAAAAAATTTTTGAGTTGTTCAAAAGCTACAATATGTTATATCTGTCCATGATCTTTATTCAATGATATTGACGTGATTTATATCGGATGCATCTTCTTGGGTAAAGTGCAAAAAAGTGAAAGTCGTTTTCTCATTTATAGTTTCGTTGCTATATACGAAAAATATGAAGGTTTAGACAGAGGGTTCTTTGTCGTAATAAGTTGGAGAATCGAATGAACAATATCTACAATAGTTAAACGAAGGAATAACAGCTAATTTCAATAACATATAATATAATGCTGTTGCTATTTGACTTGTATTAGGGCGCAGGATGGCAGTACCAATTTTTAACAGTTTTTAAAGGGATAAATAAAAAATAAATAATAATTTAATTAAATAATTCTTGTGTTAACCTTTATATAAAATGCTATAAAAAAATACACCTTAAATAATATTAAATTTATTAAACAATCTTTTCCGATTACTCTTAAATTATTAAACAAAAATACTGAATGAAAAAGTTTTTGCTTTAATTTAATAAAAAAATATTCCAAAGATGTTATGTCATGCAAAGCTTAAATTAGTGTGGCAAAACGATAAAATATTAGAATACCAATTAAAGCCAATGCAAAAATATATATTAATTATTTGACAATGATTTACGCGCTTTTTGCGCTCAACGGCTTATATATACATTTTTAATGCTGCAGAATACTAAACTTACTTGAGCTCATATTTTCTTCAGGTCAATTATTTTTCTCTGACAATGGGCAGCCAAAATAAATTATCGAAATAAAAATAAATTAAAAGTTAAATAAAAATTATAAAAGAAAAGTATTTCTTAAAAGAATATAAAATTAAAATACGATTAAAAACTAAATAAAAATAAAAACTAACGATAATAATACAATAAATAACAACAATAGCTTATTAACTGAGAGATTTATTAACAAAGTTTCTTAAAAATATTTAAATAAATAAATTATTTAAAACAAAATATAACAAAAAATCTTGCCATTTATAGACGTAAATCTTTAATAATTTATTAAAAACTATAAAATTTCAACGTATTTATATAAATTGTTAAGCAATAAATGATTTTTTAACAGTTTACCAGTTGATTTACTTACCCATGTACATTTTGTATTAAAATAGTCTTATAATTTAATAGAATATTGTAGAAATGAATAATAATTGTAATAATAAATATAACTATAATAATAATATTATTTATTCAAAATTTAAAATTGTATCATCATGTAAACTTAATCGCAGTTACACATTGTACGAAAATAAAATTTTTAATTTCCTCTTATTTTATAAACAAATCCTAAGAAAATGGCCTATAAATTATGTTTTATTTTCTGTATTAAAAAATCGTTGAGCGAGAGTTTTACGTTTGAAATAAAAACTCGAATCAATTCAAGTTTACTGTTGCAGTGTCGTATTTTTTATCAAAACAGAGTCACTTTTCGTCAAGGAAATCTATTATCCTTGGTGCAGTATACAATCTTACTTTAAACATCTTAGTTTAGAAAGTTAAATAACATAGAATAGGGTTTGCTGCTTACCACTGGCCTGTGTTATATTTGCTATGAAAGCACTGTTAAGCAAGTTAACTATATAGCAGACATACATATGACTGATCTTGTAAGCTGAGCTGCACAGAATTGGCTACTAATAAGTTCCTAATGCGGATAATGTAACATTTCATATTTTTCTAGAAAATGTTGTGTGGGAAACTGCTGAATAACAGTCTCAACTCTCAAGCTCATCTTGTTCAACTTCTGTGTGGTAGATATGGCCGTATCTACATACTTACAAATGCTGCTACAATTAACAAGTTGTGCCTTTAAAATCATTCGTGGCCAGTTGACGCCAATTAAGTTAGCAGTGTCCAGTAAAATTAGAATCATCGCAAGTAGCATTTTAGCTTCTTATAACTTCCTTGGCTGTATTAGAATTTTAATATAAAGGTGATGGAGTTAGTCTTGAAATCGCCTTCTTCTTAACGTCCTCACTAATTTCTTTACCAAGAAACTTAGATCATTCCAGATCTCGTCGTTTCATGCTTTTTAAAGCGTGTATCCATCCCCTTCTCATAGAAAGTTATCGGTTTGAATTCAGGGAAGCCACATAGTTTTCAGTATGTTGGACATGCATCCTATTGCAAACATCAAAAGTAAAAAAGATCAAAAATATTAATAAGTTTCTTACACTTGAGAGATTCTCATAGTCACCAAACTTCTCAGCACTTGCATTCCGAGCCAACTCTTGGCGAAAAGAAATAAAATTCCGAAGAATCTATTGATTTAATACCCCTGTATCAGTGATTGTCTTCGTTTAAATTACTTTAAATTTTATTGAACCTTCCGCAAATCTATATATTTCGACCTTAGGTACTGCCCCTCGACCTTTTTGTTCGGAACTTTGATCAGAAGACACTTCTCATTTCAGTTACTTCCTACCGAAACATACTGATAAAGTTAAGCCCACGTTATAATTGAAAGACATTGTAGAAGGTAAGTGATTAAAATTTCTGATAGGGGCACAAAGTATTTTGCACGTGAGCACGGGTTTTTCCAGTTGAGAGATCAATTTCCCTAAACCTGAACTCCCATTTATTTGCTTCTGCGGTTCGCAGATAATTTATGATCAAAATAGTAACCAATTTAAGAAACAAAAAACTAATAATTCTCTTAAGAAAGAATTGGTATTAAAACTCTAATTCGCACATACATACATATGTAAACTTACAGACACTTAGAAAAATTTTAGATTTAAAATGACAATTGAATTTACTAAGTTTGGTTCTGGACCTACTGTCCTATTTTTAATACAGATCATTTAAACTAAAATTGGTTTCCTATATTTTATTTTTATAATTTATCTTCTAAAACAAGATTTTGTGAAATAAAAATATAATAAACTTAACTATCACTACTTTAAACCCTAACTTAGACTATAAAACAATACTTTAATGCTTAGAATGTGAAAAAAAAACATGATAAATATCCTAAAACAAAATTTAATTCCTGTTAATATTTATTTATTTTATTTATTAAAAAAAAATTTCTATTTTCCTTAAAAAAAAAAAGAAAGTATTCTTAAAATATTTATTAAATAGTTTAAAGATATAATATTAAAAATAAAAAACTTACCAACTTTAAACGATAGTTATAAAATTATTAATTATAAATTAAAAATTATACATAAAAAATTCCATATTAAAATTAAGTGTTAAATATTTTACAATTAAAAGGCAACGCAACCCATATGCATTCATTAAATTTTAAACAAACAAAACAAAAATGTATTCTTAATAAAAAACGAAACTATATTTATCACCCTATACCTTAAACTAGAAAAAAAACTTTGCAAAAGAGATGCATTTTAATGCGATATTAATAATAATTAAATTGGCAAATAATTATTATAATCATGGCACGCAAACGAAAAAAACACATCCAATAAGCGTCATTTAACGTTTTTCAATGTTACAGAGTTTAGCCTGTTTAAAAAAGTCTACTACATGATCGATCTTCGTCTGCAAAACACTACCTGATCCCAACCATCAATAATGTTCGTGTAACTTGTCGTAATGAATACCAAAATTTGTGTATATTTGCCAGGCTAGGGTTGTAAACAAAGCAAAACACTTTTACCCATCAGGTAGTGTTTGCAAATGAAGTTCAATCGTGAAATATAGGTTAAAAATTTTGACTAAATTAAAATCAAAACCAAAATTTTTTTAATAAATTAAAAAAAGAACATACCCTTGTTGATATATATTACAATACAATTTACAATCAACAAAAAGATAATAAATTAATTTTAAATATTATTAAGAGGACGCTCTTGGCTTAAGCGTGTCCACTCATAACTCAACTCTGTGATTTAAGAAGTTAAATTTCCCATGATCCTAAAGGTCATACTTGCTGAAATGGCTTCTTGATCTTTAATATGAATTAGAATTGAACTACAAGCTCTTCTATCGTATAAGATTCCTTCAATTTACCTCCCTACCGAGAGTCTTTTAATAATGTTCCATATTTTAAAAATAACGAATTTTAAATGAACGCTTATTGGATATGATTTTTGTTCCCCTTATTTTCATGCTTAATATTATTTATTAATTTATAACAAAACCAAATATTTATAAATCCTATTAAAATCTAGTTTATTTTATTATTAAAATATTAAACAATACTTATAAAATACAAAATAAAAAAAAAATTGTTAGTGGTGTTTTTCAAAGGAAAATACTATAAGAAAATAGTACCAAATTTGTACTGCATTGTAAATATAATATAAAAAAAACAAATGAATTATTTATTGTTTTAAATTAAAAATAAAATATTTAAAATTATTAAAAATAAAAGAAAAACCATTATAAAGTTTCGGCAATACATTTGACATTATAAATAATACTCATAACAATATACATACATGTGGCACCCTGTCACCTTTTCAATTCCTATATTCTTTAATTCTTATTACACTTTAACTTTTTGAAAATTAACAGTTAGAATTTCATTCTTATTTTCTGTTTATTCTCTTTTTAAGTTTTGTTAAGTTTAAGTTTTAACTTGCTGAAATCATTTTTGTACATTCATTTCAAAATTCATTCAAAAATACCAAATTCATTACACACAATATTTACAAATTAATTATAAAAAAAAAAAAACGAAAAAACGTTAATTATATACATACATACACTTTGTATTAATTCAAGTGTGTTTAATTTAAATTAAATAAAAAATAAATATAACTATACTACACAAACCATGCGTATCAATATCGAAACCATCAATAAAAAACATTAATGAAATAAAAAAACATGTTTAAATAAAAGAAGTATTAAAGAATTAAACATAACGTGTTATTATTTTAAAAGAATTGTGCTAGGTAGGGCAGGTAAGTAACCACAACAAATGGCAGCTTAAGCAAATTGAAAGTTAGGTTAGTTACTGATCAAAAAACTTTTTATTATTCTGTAGACATTTTCAACATCATGCAACATTTTTATATAATATTGACATTCGTTTGACCGTAGTGGCTGTTTTTTTTTCTAATTAAGAGTGTGTTAGTTTTTCCCCAGGGACAGGTATTGTAAGGAAATTACACTAAGAGGAGATCTGAGTTAAGCATCAGACTTTCAAAAATAACCTGAGTCCTTCTGAAAGGGCACTGGGACTCGAAGCATGCTTACATAGAAGGGGGTTTAATAGATCGTATAAGTGCAGTTGTAAGATACCTCATCACGACAAATTAACTGCAAGGATTTTCTAGTAGTTTTCGATAGGATTCCAAAAAAGACTGTAAATCGACCATGTAAGTAATTCAACATATTTGGAAGAAATCCATTTCGTTTTTGGAGTTACATATTGTCAAAGGAAAAAGTCTACGTACCCCACTGAATGTGTTTAGCGTTGTGTATGACAGTTACAATTAGGTACGTTTGAAAACAAAAAAACGGGTATAAAATTATTGGAAAATTACAAAAAAAATTAATTTGCAGGGAGAAAGTCTACATTCAGCGGTGTATGTAGACTTTTTTCTGTGACTATGTACATGTATAATGATTTTCAGAATTTACGTTAAGTAATAAGTGCGATAAACGCTTCTCACGGTATATATTAGTTAATCGTGGCTTAGACTGCATTTTTTCCAATTTAATCGTTGGGATAACATTTAAAACAAGATTAAGTTTTTTTTAACTTTATTGACTTGATAAGCAATTTTTAGTAACCATGAGAGCAATTTGCCATCATTCGTTAGGCTGCTCTTCCAGTGTATATTTTGAGGTTCTGCAGCAACATCCTATTGATCGCATAATTTTTGGACTATTTCTGGATTTCCCATAATTTATTGGTATCTCCTTCCTTAAGCCAAATAGTCTATTTGTTACTATTGTTATTCACTTTATTCGTGAGATTTCCTACTTCTGAACGTTTGACTTTATCATTAAAGTTTTGTGTTTCGCCTGTGTTTGCATGACAACATATTGGTCCTGAAAATTTGTAGTCGTACGTCTAGTTCTTTACGTGCCATTGACATATGCGTGGTCGCAAAAATTCCGCGAGCTTTTCTTATGCATTCCACCTAAACCAATAATTCATATATACGTGTAGCATATAATACAATGTCATTAAATGCAACTGCCAATATTATCCTTCTTTGCTGAATTATATAGAACCTCTCGCGCTACAGAATGCAGGTTATCTTATGATTTTTCTTTAGCCATACTTCGCAACTCTACACCATCTAAATGACGATATTAAAGCCCAGTCTTTTCAAAACATCGATAGTATCGATGCGTTAACTTTTTGTGTTATCATGGCATATTTGTATTTATTTTCTTTTGAAATTAAAACTAAGAATACAAAAAAATACTAGAAACAATTTAGTCTAGAAATAAATTTATAGAATATAA
>QOCX01006766.1:0-10256 GCA_005959815.1 Sarcophaga bullata
AGTTCAAAGGGGACAAATTTCACGATCTCAGTTGTCATTTTACATCACCCTCACGTAAAATATCCGCACCCTTAAATCGTTCGTGCAGGATGTTTATTTGGCATAAGCTGTGTGGCATATAGGACCATTTATATCCAAATCATCCAATTTGGATCAAAACTGCTGATAATCATCGATCTATAATGCTCGTCATAGAGAGCGAATGCCTAGTCAACTTGGTTTCAAAAAAAAAATGAACCGATAACGACGATAAATCCAGTTGGACTCTTTCGAGAGCATTTGAGGCTCCCGGATCTGGGTTAGAATTAGTTCCAAAACTCTTGACAGTTTTAATTATTCACTACACCAACACATAGAATACATAGATTGGTGGACCTACAACCTTAATAGTCAAGTTTACTGCCTAGCTTCTCACACCACTGATGTTATGTGTGTTAATTTTATGCATTAGCGGTGGGGCCCACATTTTAGAGTCGACTCCGAGCGACAGATTTTTGAGAAACTTTTCATTGCTATTTTTTATTTATTCTCAGAGTTTTTGCCAGAAATCTGCTAAGAGGAAGTCCCCGAAGAAATAATTTTTTCATGTTCCATTTTTAATGTCAGACCGAGGCTTTGAACCGTGGCCTTTCATCTAATAAGCCAACACACTACCTACTAGACTATGGCGACAAATCGATTTTTAAATCAAAAGACTCTCCTAACAAATAGAAGATATACTTCGTAATTCCTTTAAGCTATCCATCAAGCAGAGGTATCTATTGGCTGCTGGCAAATGCTGGGCTGGGACAGAATCTTGGCAGGCGTAGATTTGGACTTAGATAGAAAGCGTACTAATCAGTTATTTATATTGCATCGTGGAGTGATCGTATTCTAGTAGGTAGTGTATTGGATTAGTAGACGAGGGCTAGTGGTTCAAACCGCAGCTCTCCTGTCTCTAGCAAAAACTCCGGGAGTAGAAAAAATTGCCATAATACATCTGAAGTCCAAAGTTGATTTTATGCACCCACTACGTGAGTGGTGTAAGACGCTAAGCCTCGCAAGCCTGACTTTGGAATGACCAATTAAGTAAGCAAGAACATCTCTGTCATTGTATCTAATTTAACAGGTCATTGTTTATTCAGGTAGAGAAACTTCTCTTAGCTTCTGTAGAAGTTCTAAGTGAATTTGAAAGGTACATTATTAATCCGACTTCCGTCTCTCGAACGACACCAACTCCTCCAATTTCACTTGCTAGTCTAGCAAAGTCTGCGATCTTACATACATACATAATTGGCCATTACAACCCTTCAGTCAGGATTACGGCCTAGCTTCTCATACCACTTATGTTGTGTGTGCTAATTATATACATGAGTGGCGGGACCTACAGTTTAAAGTCGACTCCGAACGACAGATTTTTTTGAGAAACTTTTCATGACAATTTTATTTACTCTCAGAGTTTTTGCCAGAAATCTGCTGAGAGGAAGTCGCCGAAGAAATATTTTTTTTCAGATTTCGTTTCTGATGTCTGACCGGGGATTCGAACCCTGGCCTTTCGTCTAATAAGCCAACACACTACCTACTAGACTACGGCGACTTCTGCGATCTTTAGTTTAATTATACTTTCATGGTGGATTTTCAGCTTGATTCTGGAGAACTTATTAACTATAGGGCATCACTTCATGTGCATTCACCCCTTTTTAATCGAGTTCCAAAAAGTGACAATTGAATTTAATTTAAATTTAATAACAACAACATTAATCAACAGCATTAGCATATAAATCCGCAATAAAATCATCTCTTTGCCTGACCAATAAAACTGTGATGATTATGATTTAATTTCATTATTAATATATTGATTAATTGATTGATTGATTGATTGATTGTGTTATTGTTGTGATGATTTCATAATTAATTATTCAATTTGTTTTGATTCATTATTCATGATTTAATCGTCTAGTGTTTCGATTCGATTTTCTTTCGATTATGCCTTAGAGGGTTTTGCAATTATTTTCTCTTGATTAACTTTTACTTATTAATTAACCTTTATAATTATTCTATTAACACAGATTTTCTTTCTTTCTATACACAGCTATTGAATAACACAGTGTTCGTTAATCTTTTAATGACGTTAAAACGGAGAAAAAAAATTGTTGTTCACATGGTCACAGTTAATTATAATGAAATAAATAGCAAATGCATATACAACACAATACAAAATACAAGAAATGTAAGGGGTGAGCATAAAAAAATTTGGTTAGAAACACTTTTCTTTATAAATACTGAACTTAAAAGAAAATTATTTAGGTTTTACCAAGGATTAAGTGGAATTCGAACGTAACAGTGTGTTTGAGTTATATTCGACCGGAAAATCACTATCAGCTCTTGACCGTGTTTACTTAGTGGAACATTTACTCTACTGGTCCCTACAACCCTTTTTCAGGATTACGAACTGACTTATTACACCACCCACGTTGTGTGCATTAATTCATAAGTGGCCGGATCTCATTTTACAAAAGTGACTCCAAACGACAGATTTTGTGAAAGTCTTCATGCAATTTTCCATTTAGTTTCAGATTAATTTTTGCCAGAGAATGCTTCCGGAGGATAGATATCGAATGATATGGGTAGCTTAGACTGGCCCGATAGCCGCCCTTCCAATCGTCTTATCGTCGTGGAGGCTGCGGCTTTCTGTATTCTCGCGGAAAATGCATTTGAAAACTGCTTTAGAGTCGTAGCTGGGAGATCATCCAGGCGCCAACATAAAAAAATATGTTCCTCACTGCTCTTTCTCACACAAAATTAAGGTATGGGTAGCTGAGACTGCCGATAGTCGCCCTCTAAATCGTTTATATCGTGGAGACTGCGCTTTCTGCATCTTCTGTATTCTCGGGAAAATGATTTGAAAGCTACTTTAGAGTCGTAGGCTGCTTTAGCTGGGATAAAAAAAATTATGTTCCTCACTGCTCTTTTCTCACATAATGACTTTAGAGTTCTTACTTACTTAATTGGCCATTAACAACCCGATTAACGAATTTCGGCTTGCCTGAACACATTCTTCCAGGCGCCTCTGCTTCTTGCTCGCCTTCACCAGTTGGTTACCCAAATCGATGACAGGATTTCCTCGATTTGGTCCTTTCAACGCAAACAAGCTCATCCTTTTCAACGCATTCCACAAATGCCCATCTCGGCGGAGCATCTTCCTTCATTCGAACGACATGTCCGAGTTTGCGCAGCCGCTCGATGTTAATAAGCTGCACAATGTCCAAGTCGTTGAAGAGCTCACACAGCTCATTGTTGAATCAAATGCGGAAATCATCACCAACTCTCGCTGAACCGAAGATCTTACATAGGACTTTTCTCTCGAATACTCTTAATGCTGCTGCTTTCGAGTTAACCAGATGAAAATCTGATGGATTTTCAGTGGAAATTTCTATTTTTCGCTTACACGCTTCTTTCAAAGTCCATTTCCAAAGAAACCAATCAGAGGCAAACCAAAGTACAATATCACTGTAAAAGTACGTTCAAATTTTTTCATTCACACTCCTTAAAATAGGGTTGGGTTTTGAGGTAGGGTGTCCCGCAATTCAAACTTTAAACACAACTACTCAGACAAAATACTTCACATACATACGCAGTTCATTTACAATTAAAAATGAAAATTTTGAGAATTTTTATAGAATGGAACACCCTAACATTTCATTTTTACTTTTATTAGCTTATAAACACACCCATACTCTGCTAAATTAAACATTCAGATAACAAAGGAAATTAAAGATAAATAGTGTGTGCCAATAACTTTAAGGAAAAATATTCTGTTGCGTGTGTCAATAGCCTGAAAGACAATGTATCTGGTTTACACTGACAACACCTGCGGCATAATTTATTAAAACAGCTGCACTTTAATTAAATAAAAACACAAACTTTTAAATGAAATCAAATGTTTTCAATTAAATAACAAGCGTTTTATGTTTTAAATTAATGAAATGAAATGATGAAAGGCATTTAACAATTCTAAGAACAATTATAAATGGATTTGCTTTTCAGTTTGATCATCATTTCGCCTTTCACATTTGTTTCATTGGAAACATGAAAATAACAACAAGTTTTTAAATCTAAGTCCAATTAATTATTCTTTGAAGCATTGTCACCATGGAAATACCAAGCAAATAACCTTCGAAACTGGCTATTCGTTTCGAAATTATTTCTGTAGAAGCTGCAGAAATAAGGAAGAAGATAAGACTACTCGTCGCCTACTGGGAACATAACTCACGCTATGTCAGAGGAGAAAAAGTTATCTTCGATGCTCTTGGATAATTTCGATGAACTGCCAACTGCATTGACATTGGCAACTTAAGTCACATCTTCAGGGGCTCATAATGGTTGCAGGACCAGGGGATAATGGAAAAATGGGCTCCATGTGGTCTGAGCGTATCCATCCGACTTCCGTAATTCTTCTTTTGTTACCATAACCGTAAAGTGGCCGTAGTCTAGTAGATAGTGTGTTGGTTTATTAGGTCAGACTTCGATCAAAACGAAATAAGAAAAAAATATTCCTTCGGCGACTTCCTTTCAGCAGATTTCTGGCAAAAGCTCTAAGGGTAAATAAAAATTGCCATGAAAAGTTTCTTAAAAAAAAATCTGTCGTTCGGAGTCGACTTTAAACTTTAGGTCCCTCCACTTGTGGATAAAATTAACACACACAACATAAGTGGTGTGAGAAACTAGGTCGTAATCCTGACGGAAAGGTTGTAATGACCAATTATGTATGCATTTTATGTATGTAACCGTGATACTCTCATTTACCATCAAACCCATTTAAGCAGAACACATGTTCCGATTTAGTATTTCCGATTAAAGTGATTAAACACAAACTATACCAAGCCATCCAGTTTCATATTCAACAGAAGAAGAATAAATTACATCAAAAGGTACGAAAGGAAATAAAAAAACACTTACAGTAAGCATAAGAAGAAACTGTACACTAAGGATGAAAGGAGTGTCCGAAAAAAAAAATTTGGCAATATTCCAATTTTTTTTTTTTATATTTTTATTGTGTTATTTTTGAAAAACTGGCAATGAACCATTTTTAAATAAAATTAACGGTATTTATTCTTTAATGTACAGTATTTTTAATGTAAGTTTTCTTTTGAAGCAATACTGTATGTGAAAAGGATATGATCGCCTGCGTTAGTAACTCTTCATTTAACAAGCTTTACCTTTATCAAAGAAAAACTGTAACTGTAATGTTGCAATTAATGGCACCGAAATAATATCCAAACAATACACACAAAACGTGAAAAAGGTTTTCATACAAAACAGTGCCTTTTTAATACCACAAAATATGACAATCAACAGGCGCACTTAGTAAATAGGAGGAAAGACGAACATAGCGATTCGAAAAGTCGGAGCATGGCTTGATGAGGCAGGTTTAACACTTGCTGCACATAAAACGGAGGCCGTCCTGATAAGTGGCCGGAAGATAGTGGAGAAGATGGAAGTGACCGTCGAAGGCACTAAGATCGAATCGAAGAGGGTCATAAAATACTTGGGAGTGATCAATCGATGAAATACATCGGCGAAAAGGATCTGTAACCCAGGGAGCACTGATGAGGCTGATGCCAAATATTGGAGGACCAAATCCATTTAAGAGGAGAATAATATCGAGGTTGTAACCTCGATAATGTTATATGCTTCCCAATATGGTCGGAGGCACTCTCCGTGGGGACGACAAGGAGGAAACTGGCCTCGGTTTATCGTTTAAGCGCGATTAGGCAGAGAAGTGGCTTCAGGATAGTGTCTGATGAGGCGGTACTGGTATTGGCAAAGACAATACCGATAGACATATTGGCGATGAGATGAACGGATATACTTTCGCCCCTCGAGTATCGGGACAAATAGCAGCTATAAAAGCGGAGGAAGCGACGGACTTCCATGCACAAAAATGGTAGGTCACGATGGGAGAACAGTTTAAAGGGAAGATGGACATTTCGTCTTGTCCCTGATATAACCCCTTGGATCGAGAACAATCATTGTGAGCTGAACTTTACGTGACCCAGTTTCTAACTGGTCTGGATGCTTCAGGAAGTACCTGCACAGATTTGACATGATGCTTCCCCTATTTGTCCAAACCTGTGTAGATGAGGAGGAAAGATGCGAAGCATATTCTAACATGCTGCCCCAGATTCAGATGGCCCGGTGAATCGAGTTTTGTACCAAACCGGCTTTTAGAAGAGAATGAATTCTAGGATTCTATGGAGACAATATAGCCAGAGAATGGGCTGAAGTTATGCCTGGAACTCCGAAGGTTGTAGGAACGAAGGCGAAATTTAATTAGTGAGACAAAGCTTTTAAGCTAACAAGCCTCCGCGAAGTAATACCTTACGGCAGTCCCGCGGAGAAGAGAGTGGTTAAGTGTGTAGGGGGTGGGTTTAGTAACGTAGGCACCAGTGATGGTGAATCGTGCACTCTTTGTGGAACAAAAGTGTCTTTCGAAGATTCCACCTCCGGCTCAAGACAAAAAAAAAAAAAAAAAAAAAACAGGCGCACTTATGCAACACAAGGTAGAAAATACTAAAATGGGAAAAAAATTGTTTATGCTGATGGCAAAACACCGCATCTTTTAATATTTCCTGGAACCTATTAAAAAGCCGCACAATATAATATGGGAACACTTTGAAATTCTAACCTTTAAAACTGCTTTGATTTTTTGAATTTCCCAGAAAATATTTTTCCTCAGAAATTTTTTAAGATTTTTTTTTCTTTGCCACATAAAACGTTTTATCTTTAATAGTTAAAGGAAAACAAAATCGCCTTTTATTAATACGTCTTTTATGCAACGTATTAACAAAGAAAAGCTTTTTTTTTCTTTTCTCAATTTTCTTTAATTTTTCTGTAAGCATTTTCTTCTAATGGCGCTACTTAATCTCTTTGAAATCTCTCCCTCTCTACTTAATCTTTTAATTTTAAATACAAATAAAAAATAAATTCCAAAAGGCATTCAACATTTTAGGAGTCCTTGAAGGAAACTAGCTTTGTTTGCTTTCTTTTATTATTAACCAACCAACATAATGTAGGCCAAAAACTTATTAATTGTTTTCTAGCCTTAAACTAATTAACATTCTCATCGTTAGCACACAGGAAAACAAGAAAAATCAGAGAAACTTAAGAAATATAACAGCGCTATGCCGCTTTGCATAGAGAAAATTATATTAAAGACGCAACACACCATAAAAAAAATAAAAAGACCAGCATTTAACACTATTACTTACTACTACTACAGTTGCATGCACACATATACATATATACACATGTATACTACAGTTACAAAAGTGTTAAACCATTTGTTGTGGTTAGTCTCGGCTCATAGAATCGTCTATAATCGTAGATATATGTTCGCATGGCTATGAGAAGTAGTTGGGGTATGAATGACCTCAAAATTTTAATACAATTTTTAAGCCTGTACCTTACAACACACTCTCTCTCTCTCTCTCTCTCTCTCTCTCTTTTTCATATGTATACACATACTTCCACATATAGAAACTAATAAAAACGTCAGGCAAACACACACACATATATATGTATATGCTCTACAATAAAGCTACAAACTACAATAAAAACAACAAAAACAGTCTTATGCTAATGAAACACAGTTTCGAGAATATAAAATTGCACAATAAAAACAACACACGCATGTATGTGTGTGCGTATATATGTGATGTATTTTGTAAATACATGTTACGTGTGCAAATATGCCTCCAGGGGAGGCATACATATTCTCGTTTTATAGGTATTTAAAGCCGTTGTTACAAACCCCAGAGTAACTACAAGGGAAGGTAGTTACTAAAAGATCTTGAGATTAACAATACAATACAGTAGAGTCTATTCGACATTAAGGCTATTTATTTTACAACTGATCAAAACGAATTTTTCTTTACATAGGGGAAGATCCAAAATTTACCATTTTAACGCATCTTACTTTCTCTACGTAATTATTTTGTATAAGGCGTAGAGCACTGCATACAGAGAGTAGGACCCTGCCTACAAGACTTATTAGACGAGAGACATACATACATACATAATTGGCCATTACAACCGTTCAGTCAGGATTACGGCCTAGCTTCTCACACCACTTATGTTGTGTGTGTTATTTTTATACATGAGTGGCGGGACCTACAGTTTACAGTCGACTCCGAACGACAGATTTTTTTGAGAAACTTTTCATGGCAATTTTATTTACTCTCAAAGTTTTTGCCAGAAATCTGCTGAGAGGAAGTCGCCGAAGAAATATTTTTTCATATTTCGTTTTTGATGTCTGACCGGGGATTCGAACCCTGGCCTTTCGTCTAATAAGCCAACACACTACCTACTAGACTACGGCGACTTCAGAGACCGTGGTTCACAACCCAGCTAAAACCTCTTAACAAAACGAAATATAAAAAAAATTTTTCTATCGGTAGCTTCCCCTCAGCAGTCCTCTGCAAAAAATTCTGACAATAAATTAAATTGCCATGAAAAGTTAATAAAATTTATAGTTCGGAACAGACGTTATATTGTAAGTTCCCCAATTCGTACATAAAATTAACACACACACACAATATGGGCAGTGTGAGAAGCTAGGTCGTAATCCTGACTAAAGGGAGGTAATTAGCAATTAAGTCAGGGGATCTAGTACCAACTAAGTCAAATAAAATTTTGTAAGTTAAATAGGAATTACTTTTGAATCATTTTGAAATAATTTTTCTTTGTAAAGTCACTGCAGTTGGGGAACAGTCCTCAGTTTTTTTTTTTTTGTTTTTTGCCTCAACGTTATGCTTCACGTATTTTGTAAGTATGTATTTGTGTGGCGTATATTCGTATATAAGTATATGTATACAAGTCTATGTAATTTTCACCACAACTACACTCAAACATAGATTTTAATTCTCTAATACATACATAGTATATCATAGAGTGCTTAACATGGTGCTTAACTATTGTTGTTGCTGTTGTTGCCATTGCTATTGCTATTGCAAATTCTAATACATTTAATGCCACATTTTTGTTTTGTGTTTCTCTAAAGTGCAGGAAAAATGTCTTTTTTAAAAATTATCTACTGGCTCACCCGTATTGATATTTTCTTTAGAAAGTTTAGGAAGATCCAACAGAGAGACACATACGAATACACAGGAAAGAGAATTCATAGAAATTTAATAAGAATTGATTTCATAAAGCAACAAATAATTAAAAGTATACTTAACATTACAGAAATTTTTCGATGATTACCTGCAAAAGAAAAAAATTAAGAAAAGGTAATTAAAAATAAAATTTTATTTAAATTTTTAAGATAAAAAATTTGATACATAATGAATGCCAAATAAGTAGGCATAACTATTTAAATTCTTGTACAAGAGTTAGTCTAACCAAAACGAAAAAATACATCGAAAAAGGCATCGAAAAACAAATGCATGTCATCAACCAAAAAAAATGCAAGCCATCGACCAGAAAAATGCAAATCATCGATCAAAAATGCAAGTCATTAACCAAAAAATTGCAAGTCATTGACCAAGAGATGCAAGTAATCGACCAAAAAATTTAAGTTATCAACCAAAAAAGCAATTCTTCAACTAAAAAATGCAAGTCATCAACCAAAATAATCCCAATTATCGACCAAAAATGCAAGTCATTGACCAAGAGATGCAAGTAATCGACCAAAAAATTGAAGTTATCAACCAAAAAAGCAATTCATCAACTAAAAAATGCAAGTCACCAACCAAAATAATCCCAATCATCGACCAAAAATGCCAGTCACTGACTAAGAGATGTTTCAATTTCAGTTTCAATCAAAATCTGCAAGTCATCAAGCAAAAAAATGCAAGTCATTGTCTAAGAAACATACAAGTTACCAACCAAAAAATTCAAGTCATCGGTCAAAGTACAATTAAAGGGGCAAAAATAACCAGTCTGTGACAAAAAAGGCAATGCTTTGTCACCGATATTTCTGGTCCGAAGTAAAGCCCGACTGTAAGGAAACCTGTTTTGAAATTCTTGATATCATGGCTATCCAATTAACCGGGTCCATTTAACCGACAAGTCCATTCTTAATCCGATTTAGACCCATTTATACAGAACACTTTCTTTTTTTTTTTGCTCATTTGGAGAAAACACTTAGCTTCGCCGTATATATCTGTGGTCCCAAGTAAAGCCCGATCATAACGAAAACTATTTTGAAATCCTTGATACCACGGCTATCCAGACCACCAGGTCCATTTTCTCCACAAGTTCATTTTTTATCCGAT
>QOCX01006767.1:0-10927 GCA_005959815.1 Sarcophaga bullata
CAATATTAATAAAGAAATATTATTAGAAATCCATAAAAAAAACATTTTTAAATCGATTATGTTTACCTTATTCATGCATGCGAGTATCTTTCGATCTTTAACCATGCAATGTGCAACAAGTTTTGTTTCTTTTATTTTTCTTGTTTGCCAATATAGTAAAACAATGAGTTCATTAAACAAAACATTTTCCAAACAAGTGGCCGATAAATTTAATTTTTAAAATTCAAGAATAAAGAAAAAAAATCGATTTTTAAAAACAACATGAAAAAACAAGCTTACCAAATTGCAAAAGTCGCTTATTAAATTCTGACAATGTGTTTTCATTGAAATAAAGTCTGCTTTTAAGAAATAACAGTCAATTTATTATTAATACTGCTTTCATAACACCATTTGGAGAAATAGAATTAAGACAAACAATTTTTTACTAAAACAGGCAAGTAAAATAAACCTGGCCTTAAGAAATGGTTGCTCAAAACGAATTTCGAAAAGTTTTTAGGTGAAAACTGTAACTCACTCTTGTCAGCCAGTCAACTAGAAACTGATAAAAGGAAATACTGGCACTGGTAACTTTATGAAGATAAAGAAAATTGTTTCATGAGATATCTTGAATACAGAGGCATGTTCTATGTTTCAATGCCTTATGAATTAAGCGCAATGATTGGTTTTGACGTACCGAGTCGAGATCATGTGAACCGCCGCAGAACGCCATGAATTCGAATAATTTTTGAAACACATATACAATGGGCATAATCATAACTTGCACTTAACACAAGTAATTCATACACGGAAAGATAGATTTATCTCACCGAAATGTGTAACAATCATTCTCGAATTGAATGAAAATTCATGTTGCACTATGCACTCATGACGAATTGAGATGAGACACAGAATTCTCTCTCGTTTCAACGAAACCTACATACTCTACGAAGACGCTCATCCTACCGCGTGCTTGCTTCTATGGGCGGGCAGAGACCATCGATGCAGCAGCCCCTTGAGATTAGTCGAGAGAAAAGTCCTACGGTAAGATCTTCGGTCCAGTGCGGCGTAGGCGAAGATTTCTCGCATCCGATAACAACAGTGAGCTATATGAGCTCCTCAACGACATAGACGTTGTGCAAGCGTATTAATAATCCAGCGGCTGGGCTCGGCCATTGTCGTTCGAATAGGAGGAGGACGCTCTGGCGAGACTGGTATTTTGATGCAGGGGATCTGCGGAAGTCGGCGAAGGGTACGACGACTTTATTATCCGTTGGAAGACCAAATCGAGGAAGCCCTGCCATCGATTGGTGTGACCCAACTGGCTTTAGGCGCGGCAAGAAGCAAGGGGCGCTGGAAGGATGTAGTTGCGGCAGGCCGAAATCCGTTAATCGGTTGTATGGCCAATTAAGTAGGTAATTAAGTAAGTATGTTTGCCTTTTCTGAGAGTATTTTTAAAGGTTCTCCATCTGCCAACCTTTTTCTTCTTATACTTGATCTTTGCCATCAAATCTCCTGCTATCAATAGGTTAAGCTGGCAATGTCAAATCGACTAGTGGACCCATTGAACAACGACATTACAGTTTGGTTGGGAAGAAAATATTTAAAACTAAAAGGCTTCCATTCTTGTCCTTAATAATCCATTGTGTAATATACGACGTTCAGTGAGGAATAAAACTAGACTGTAACGGATACCACCAAAAAGAAGATCACAACAGACTCCATTGGAGAAAGATCAGCAGAAAAGTTTCTCACCACTGAATCAAATTATAATCAATTCAGTACGTTTTCAACTTAATTCATGACATAAAAAAATAAGGACAAAGGTAATTACAAAGAATTTTGGGGATTCTTAATTTAAACTGATTTCATTGAAAGAGAAAAAGAGTAAATGAGTGTTTTGTATTACAATTAATATCAAAATCTCTTCAAATTTATTAATTAACCTGATTAATTCCACTCATAGTGTGCTTTATTTATGAAATTTATTACCAAACTTCAGGCAGAACTATTTCCTTTTTTGAAAATGTTTCAAACATCACTTTAAAACCCCTGACGGAATGTAGGGTATATTATTATAATAAAGTTATTGTTTAAAGGCAATAATATTTTGGCATAAAATCTAACGTTTCGTATACAAACTAATGCCAACAACAGTAATTGAACCAACCAACACAAGACTGACTATTTCAAATTTATATGACAATTATTTTTAAAATTTAAAATTTTTTAACATGGTTTTGAAAGAAAAAAAAAAAATTATTTTATTAAACAAATGAACAGATTCTAAACGACGAATCTAACGTTGTATACAAACTAATGCCAAACAAACAGTATTCAACACAACCACACAAGAATGACTATTTCAAATTTATATGACAATTATTTTTAAAATTTAAAATTTTTTAACATGGTTTTGAAAGAAAAAAAAATTATTTTATTAAAAAATGAACAGATTCTAAACGAGGAAGTGGGTCTTAAATTTTAATATCCAATTTGCCATTTTTATAATCAGTAGCAGTCATCAAACATAAGTGATCGCCGTAGTCTAGTAGATAGTTTGTTGAACCAGAATTTAGTGAAAAATTTCTAATTCGCATTGCTTGGGAATCTCTGTCCAATTCCTAGCCAGACGATATTAAACATTAAAATTTTTTTTATTTTATTTGCAAAAAATTTGCTTAATTTCTATGGAAAATATGCTCTCAAGACATCACCCTTTGACTTATAGAACGAATAAACAATAGCAACCGTTTCACCCATTCATTCATTCGCTTAATTTTAATCATTTGAGATTTTTCTCAGTGGTTGGTGGTCGAAATTTTACCACAAAAAATAAGGCAAAAAAAAAACCTTTTTCTTCTGTGTTACGTGATATTTTGTTTCTTTGTTTTGTTAGTTTTTCAAGTGCTGTAAAATCTTTTAAAGTAATATAGAAAAAAAACAACAACAACAACAAACAAAAACTGCTATTACACCAAACAAAACGCGGTAAAATCTGTTTTATGTTGAAGACTAAAAAGAGTGCAAATTACGAAGTCACGCTAAACGATAATATTTGGCAGTGAATGAAATTTAAATTGTCAAATGCAACTGAGGCTGTAAATATTCATTACAATGAATGGAAACACTTAAAACACTATAACCAAATATTCATATACACACATACATATGTATATACCATGATTCTACTCTGGTGTATTATACTATCCACTCGTAAGTGCCACCAAACAAACAGAAACAAATTTGAGTACGACACTGTAAATGGTGCACTTTTGGCGTTGACAGAACTTTAAAGGTATGCAATTTAAGAACGATATACACTACAACCCACCACTTATGTTGTGTGGTGGCTAATTTTATACATGAGTGGCGAGAACCTACAGTTTAAAGTCGTCTCCGAACTACAGATTTTTGAGAAACTTTTTCATGGCAATTTTATTTACTCTCAGAGTTTTTGCCAGAAATCGCCGAAGAAATATTTTTTCATATTTCGTTTTTGAGCTCTGGTGACTTGGGATTTGAACCGTGGCCTTTCGTCTGGTAAGCCAACACACTACCTGCTCGATTACGGTGACTTCAAGAACTTAAGAACGATATCCTAATCGAAATAACGATGGATTGGCAGCAAGGCAGGAAAAGTTGTTTAAATTTGAAAAAAGTTTTCAAAATTTGAAGTTGTAGAAATGAATAAGAATCTTACGAAGGGTGATAGCAAATAATAAATTTAAATTAAACAAGTTTTGTGGTTCACCAAGTGAACTGAACAGTGACACAGAACAATAATACGTACATAGATACGTAAATAACTATTGATTTCATTCAGTCATTGGTTATTACAATAGTCAGTAATACAACCTAGCTTCCCACATCACTCCTATTGTGTACGATAATCTTATCCATGAGTGGCAAGATGTACAGATTTGAGAAACCTTTCCACAACAATTATTTTTCTCTCTGAGCCTTTGCCAGACCTTACATTGCGCCGTGCGATTGTCGCAAGAAGATGAGTTCCACACTTTATGTTTTACAAGATCAAGAGAGCGTGACTACTTTGAACTCCCGAGTTGACGTCTAGTAGGCCAAGTATGTTTACATCGTTCAGATGTGACAAAGTGCGAATTTGACACCCGTGCCTACCTACACAGAGCTGCACAATTCGCATGGGAATTCTCCAATACAGCCAAGGAAGAGAAGCTGAAGTTTACATTAGTTTGACCTGACCGTTAATGAACTGCTTTTACGGTCAGTTCCTGTTACCGATCCGATACAGCCTTAAAATGAATTTCGAGAGGTAGCCAGGCCAATCCATTTCTGAAAATATACCGACGTTGATGTACTGAGTAAAGTCGAATACGTTACGAAAAACCAAGGCAGTTAAGACGCCAGTCTCTGCACCTTACTTAATTCTGTTCCATAAGGGCAGATGAAATATTGCTAATGTCATGGGCTTATAATTCCACAAACACACGATCCCTTTCAGAGATTGTCTAAGCTCCTAGTTAGATTTATCTATGATAAAAGAAGTATGGGTGATAATCATTGTTGTCATTTTCAAAGAGTTAAACGATAAAAATGAAAATGAGGTTGCAATTTAAGGAAATAATAAAAGAATTCAGAAAAAATTCAGAGAGTACTTTATTAAGGTACCCTTGCTCTTAAGATAAACTCGTACATAATGATGCTTATGAAAGCTCGATGTACATACATTAAGTGGAGTGTCTAATGAAAACGTAAATTTAACTCGAACTCATCTAATGGAACTACTATAGCCCGATTCGAGCGAAGTTGCCAAAGTTAATTAAGAGAATGAGCAACGACACCAAAAGTGAAAACTACGAATAAAGTCCACTGCGTAACATTTTCTCAAAAGTGTCTCGAGCTCTGAAGTCGCCGTAGTCTAGTGGGTCTAGTGCTGTTGGCTTATTAACACGAAAGGCCAGGGTTCATATCCCGTCAGACATCAAAAACGAAATATAAAAAAATATTTCTTCGGCGCTTCCTCTCAGCAGATTTCTGGCAAAAAATCTGAGAGCAAATAAAATTGCCATGAAAAGTTTCCCAAAAATCTGTCGTTCGGAGTCGACTTTAAACTGTAGGTCCCGCCACCAAATGTATAAAATTAAAACACACAACATAACTGGTGTGAGAAGCTAGGCCGTAATCCTGACTGAAGTATTGTAATGGCCAATTATGTATGTATGCTACTGCCCCCAGCCCGATTCGAGCCGCAAGTCTGCCAAAGTAATGTACCCAGCAGACAACGACACCCAAAAGTCTACTACATACGCATGAACACCACCACCGCACTGCTCAAGACATTCTCACGGCAAGTCGCCGCTAGTCTAGCTGGGTCAGTGTGTTCTGGCCGTTATTAGACCGACGGCCAGCGGGTTCAATATCCGGTCAACCACATCAAAAACGAAATATATCAACAAAAAATCCTCTTGGCGGCGCTGCCTCCTCAGCAGCACTTTTCTCGCAACAAATGCTGAAGCCACCACCTCACACACATACCCTGCCGCGCGCCAACTGCGCAGCAAGTTTCCCAAAATCCTGTCGTCTTCGAGTCTTTAAACTGCGTAGGTCCCGCCACAAATGTCATAAACATCGTAAAAACCCAAGAATAAGGAAAAAAAGGAAACACAGAATCCTGACTGAAGGATTGTAATGGCCAATTATGTATGTATGTATGTCTCCGAGCCCACTATCCTCCACGTCTTACCGCAATACTTCGACTAATCTCTAATGGAGAGGAAACAAAAATGGTTCTTAAACAGACTCAGGCATCATGTTTCGTATATTACTACTACGTAATTCAACCTTCTTTTTATTTTAGGCTTTAAGGACTGGTTTTGATTTTACCGACTCCCCTGAAAAAAATCCCTAAAAGATAGAGATTAAAATATAACATTCCTGTCCCTTTCCTCTTTTTCACTCCTCCTCTCTCCCCCTCGTCTTGATTTTGGCCCAGCCAGTTTGATGGCATTTTTTGCGGGTACATCATTTTTTTAGAATGTTGCCATAAAATGCGCATGGAGTTGTAGACCAGTTGATCTACTAAGCTGCTAGTTAGTGTGCGTGTGTGTGTGGCTGTCGTTTGTGTACGAAATAAAGTGCAACATGTAAAACATGGCAACAAACGTATAAAAAGGAAAAATAATGTTTTGGAAAAACATCACATAAACAATTTATCGTCTGTAACATGATGTAGATAAAAAACTGGTACAAAGTACGCGTCCTAGGTCACGACTTGGACTTCTCCACCCGCGCCCTTAGCCTGTAAGCGTATGTAAGTGAAAAGAAAAAATATTTTTCTAGATATTTAGTTATACAAAAATACACACATACTACGAGTAACAATTGTTTACTATGCATATCGCATACAAAACTACAGCGGCCATTAAGCTTTAAATTTATCGAAACTTATGAAATTTTAAAACTTCAGAAAAATTTTGAAATAAGATTCTTATTTTAGATTCTATTAGTGAACAGCAGCTGTTTATATTGTTCATGCTGAAAATGTATGATGGAGTAACAATCGTGCTAACATTAAAATGTTAAAACAAAGCTAACAAAACAAACAACAAGGACTTGTTTGTCTTATTAACAAAATAACAACACAAAATAACAACAACCAACATCACCCAAAAGCAAACAAAGGGAATAAACACCCCGCCACAGTAACACGACCGCGCGCCGTCGGCGCAGATGATCACGCCAACACAAGCATACCACAAAACAACACAAACCACTCGAAAAGCATCACAATAATGAACAATATGCTCCTGTACCATTCCAGAATCGTCTCCGCGGCGAGCGCCGAACACCATGCGAACTCTCACATGTTCGAGCACATCCATCCTAGACGGTCCATTTCCGCGTCGCCACTATACCAAAGGGCAAATCAAAGGCATGAAATAGTCAGAGTAACAAGTGGCAGTCAGTCTGTTGAAGACACTGGCGGTGTTGGAGAAAAAGCATCGTCGAAGATTTGCGTTTGAAGATCTCCGTTATAAAGACCGTACAAAAAAATTGTTATCTCGCCAAAGGCATAAACAAAAGTAATCAAGCAGAATAAAAGCAATTGTTGTCTGCTTGCAAAAACCAAGCTCGTCGAACAGTGGCACACAAAAGTTGTGTGAATAATTAACCAACGACATTTACAAGTATAAATTAAATCCGCCGCAAATTTTCTTGAGTAAATTTTTTATGCTTCTTCAATTTGCATCTACGAGCCATATAATTGTCACCACGCTCACACCCCTTTTCAAACACCACGCACGCGCCCACAAACCGCACACATATTTAAATATTTTACCAGGCTTATCAAAGTATCCAAAAGTATCTTATCACAAAGGCAAAGTATTACCTCACCACTCAACAGCTGTTTCTAATACTTATTATTTCTCACAGAGAGAGAGCGAGGGTCAAAAAAAGCTTTTATAACACACACAGATAAAACACGATAATACATTATCATGGACGGGCATGTAAAAAATAATCACAATTTGACAAAGTCAACAAAAATTTACACACTTAAAAAATAACAGAACATTGAAGAGAGTACAAAAACACAGATAAAAACAACAAAACAATATTATAATGTAAAGTTTATAAATTTTGTTTCGTTATCCGTTGTAGAATTTATTTACAATTGTATGCAATTATGAAGTTAGAATTAAATTTACTCTTTGTTTACACCATGTAGACAATGTAAATTATTGCAATAATCAAATAATAATAGCAAAAAAAAACAAAATAAAATTACCTACATCTGGTACGTCAAAAATATTTTATGAATATGCAATGCTAAGAATTTCAACGAGCCAATTGTCTTAAAACTACCTAAGCTCCATGCTCGTAAATTTGCCATTAATTTTCAGCATGTAAACAATGTTAATTATAGACTAAAATGCCTTGCTTCAAGGAGTTTAATGCTATCGAAGAATTTCAAATATGCTCATTCCGTATAAGAGTTAAAAATGTAAAAAGTACCAGTAAAGAACTCTTATACTCTCTCTTATACATACATATTTAACTAAAATTTCAAAGATTTTCTTCTAAGATGTTAAATATATGTATTCTACACTACAATACTTTCCTTTTTATTATAAATTCTCTTTTTATTTTATACTTTCTAACAAACATTACAATTTAATTAAATTATGGCATTATAACTTTACATCATGACATCACCTACTCCCCTTCTCACCTATTTACTAATATTTTATGTCCAAAATAAAGAAAATTTATTGTCTTCCTTTTTTCCTTTACTATGTATGCAGCCACATTTAAGGATATATAGTGGAAGACTATGATTGTATTAAATTCCGTGTTTTTTTTCCTTTTTTTTGTGAACTTCTTATAGACTTTATGAGAACAAAAGCTATGATGCAAAAAGAAAGTGAAAATTACATCACATACTACACATACACAAGTATAGAGTAAAAATAAAAAAATGTGTCTACAGATAAATATAATTTATAACCTCACATTCTGTCAACTTTCGTTTAGTGTCCTACTTTCTTTGGTAGGACATTCACTTATATTCACTTTTATAAAACGCTAAAGGAGAGTCAAAACAAAAGATTTCAATTCGACTGCTTATCGTCGTCTAGGTAAATAGAAGATCAAAGAATGTTTTAAGAATTTTCAATAATTTCAAATTTAAAGGGAATATTTAATTTTTAAAAAAGATTTCTTACAAAAGTTGTACATTTTACTGATAAACATACAATAAGAACGTATAAGAGTTGCTAAGCTTGTTAAATTTTATTATATGATCAACGAATTTTTGCTTTTAATTAATGCAGAATAAAACTGAAAATTACAGTGTATAAGAGTTTTTATTTTTGGTCTGTATAAGACATACGAGTATAAGAGTTATACTTTTCTAAACATTTAAGGGTTTTATCTAGGCATAAGTGTTATGCTTTTTTATTTTAATGTTATAGAGAGTTTTATAGTTTTCGAATACTTTAGTATAAGAGTTATATTTCATTAAACTCGAACCACTTTAACGTTCATAGGAAAGGCAAATATTTATACGGCAAATAAAAAACATGACAAAGTATCTTAGCTTGATCGGAAATTAAACGAGAAATGGTTTTGGACTTTTCTGATTATGCACGCTAGGAATGAAAAATCGGAGCCAAGCTTACTTATGAAATATTGCGGATTGAGAAGATAAATACTACAATTAGTGTAGTCCATCAGAAATAAGAAAAAAGCACACGTATACCATCGGTCTCCAGAATTTTCTGAATAGAAAATGTTAATGACAACAATCTAGACTTTCAATATCGCTATTCTATGTGTCTGTACGAACATGGATAGTCTTGGCTAGTCACATCGTTAATGCGTGAATTAGCATTTGAGTTTTACAATGAGATAAAGTAGAACAAGTGGTCTGTGGCAACTTGTCAGCCACAATAGAGACCGGCTTGCCTTGCTATAACTGAAGCCTTGAGCAACTGTCTGGATTTTACCATTAAGGTCACAACATAAAATACCAATCGTGAAAATCTTTGGTCTATATACCGTGCTTTAAAAATGTAATTCGCGTTTAGCCTAAAACTTGAAGACTTTTGTTACATAAGTATCCTAAAAATCATTCTGTATTGTATGGTTGTATGTTTGAAATTCAATATTTTCTTCATATTCACGACAAATGGGTTTCAGGTGAGCCTTGTGTTATGTTTAACCAGGGGCATGACAGTTGGACCTAATACTTTCAAACTAAGATTCATGCAATTTTAATGTGCATTGGAATAAACCTACAAAGGGTATTAGAGGTGTGCACAAAATTCTGTGCTCGCATAATAAAGCTGTAATGTACTGGACCCGCACATGTTTACAGTGGAATCTCAAATGGTTGATCTGGTGGTGATGCTGGATATTATTTTCTGTAGGAGAAATGTTAAAGTAGGAAAGCAAAAAGGTTTTTGGTCAAAGAGGCTGCCGTAAAATCGTGAATCGTACATCTTATGTACTCTTAGACAAACAAATCTGATCGTGACACGTAGTGAATTGGCTACTGGATCGACAAGACATTACAGACAGATTTTTTTCATTTGCGATTTTGCATTATTCCTGAAGTAGTTACCAGTCAAATCATGATAAGCCCTTGCTGCTTTGAATATCCTATCCTCATGCAGATACAAGCACGAGAAGAAGATGAAATCAAAATAAAACGAAAGTACAGTGTATGAAAATCGGAATCTTAAAATATTCCGTTAAATAAATCAGCAGCACCATACGTATGAAGCAATATTTTTCGTCTCTTGGGAATGCCTTTCGCTTTCATTCCCGTAATATTTGCAGATTCTCTTTCCTTCTGCTTCATATTATACTGATGGATGAAAGACTCAGAAATCTCCTTTCCTTATTTTTTTTCTCTCAGGGAAAGTGATTGTATAAGCGCATAAACGCTTCATGTCTGCTGTTGTTACCCTGCTTCTTAGACTTTGCATCCCAGTTCAATGCAAATTTCGAGTTCTAAAGAAGGTTCACTTTGATTGCGAACGTACGTGTTTAAGTGTTAAAATCCGATTTTCGTGTGTAGGAAAACAGAGGAAAGGAAAAGTTTCAAGAAAATCGAAACAAAATCACAAATTATTTCAATTTTAATTTAAATTTTTAATGAATTTATGCGAGTAATATTCAAGCACTTATTGTTGTTGTTGTTGCTGCTGCTGCTGCTGCTGCTGTTGTTGTTGTTGTTGTATTTTCTGCGCTTTGTAAAGTTGTAAACTTAACTAAACGACATTTAAGAAGGCAAGAAGGCAAAAAATGGTTGTGAGAAAATTTTGGTAATAAATTCGGACAGAGCTTTAAAGGAATTACTTTTTCAACAACTTTAGCAATAACTTGCCTATCAATTAGTCAATATGGGCATATAAGTGAAGTGGCTTATTAGACAATAGCTCAAGGGTTTCAAATTCCAAAT